>WNWK01007212.1:0-96511 GCA_009830355.1 Cherax destructor | reverse complement strand
CATCCAACACCACTACTTGCTATCCCTACAACCACCACTACTACTTGCTATCCCTACAACCAACACCACTACTTGCTATCCCTACAACCACCACTACTACTTGCTATCCCTACAACCAACACCACTACTTGCTATCCCTACAACCAACACCACTACTTGCTATCCCTACAACCAACACTACTACTTGCTATCCCTACAACCAACACCACTACTTGCTATCCCTACAACCACCACCACTACTTGCTATCCCTATCACCACCACCACTACTTGCTATCCCTACAACCACCACTACTACTTGCTATCCCTACAACCACCACTACTACTTGCTATCCCTACAACCACCACCACTACTTGCTATCCCTACAACCAACACCACTACTTGCTATCCCTACAACCAACACTACTACTTGCTATCCCTACAACCACCACTACTACTTGCTATCCCTACAACCACCACTACTACTTGCTATCCCTATCACTACCACCACTACTTGCTATCCCTACAACCACCACTACTACTTGCTATCCCTACAACCACCACTACTACTTGCTATCCCTATCACCACCACCACTACTTGCTATCCCTACAACCAACACCACTACTTGCTATCCCTACAACCACCACTACTACTTGCTATCCCTGCAACCACCACCACTACTTGCTATCCCTACAACCACCACCACTACTTGCTATCCCTACAACCACCACCACTACTTGCTATCCCTACACCAACACCACTACTTGCTATCCTACACACACTACTACTTGCTATCCCTACACTAACACCACTACTTGCTATCCCTACAACCACCACTACTACTTGCTATCCCTACAACCACCACCACTACTTGCTATCCCCACCACCACCACTACTACTTGCTATCCCTACAACCACCACTACTTGCTATCCCTACAACCACCACTATCTTGCTATCCCTACAACACCACCACTACTTGTATCCCTCAACCAACACCACTACTTGCTATCCTACAACTAACACTACTACTTTATCCCTACAACCACCACTACTACTTGCTATCCCTACAACCACTACCACTAC
This sequence comes from Cherax destructor, assembly GCA_009830355.1. NCBI lineage: Eukaryota > Metazoa > Arthropoda > Malacostraca > Decapoda > Parastacidae > Cherax > Cherax destructor. The sequence goes on along the minus strand of WNWK01007212.1, from coordinate 95,448 downwards.
TTGCTATACCTACAACCACCACTACTTGCTATCCCTACAACCACCACCACTACTTGCTATCCCTACAACCACCACCACTACTTGCTATCCCTGCAACCAACACCACTACTTGCTATCCCTACAACCACCACCACTACTTGCTATCCCTGCAACCAACACCACTACTTGCTATCCCTACAACCACCACCACTACTAGATATCCCGACAACCACCACCACTACTTGCTATCCACTACATCCACCACCACATACCTAAGGGGGATTACCAATAGACCCCTGACTGTCTTCAAGAAGGCACAGGACAGGCACCTAAAGTCGGTACCTGATCAGCCGGGCTGTGGTTCTTACGTCACTTTGCGTGCAGCCAGCAGTAACAGCCTGGTTGATTAGGTCGTGATCCACCACGAGGCCTGATCTCAGACCGAGCCGCGGGGGCGTTGACCCCCGAAACCCTCTCCAGGTATACCACTGCTACATGTTACTTCCTATATCCATCATTAGCACCAGTACCCACCACTATTTCATGCTACTACCAGTACCCACCACTACTTCATGCTGCTACCAGTACCAACCACTACTTCATGCTACTACCAGTACCACCACTACTTCATGCGGCTACCAGCACCCACCACTACTTCATGCTACTACCAGTACCCACCACTACTTCATGCTACTACCAGTACCCACCACTACTTCATGCTACTCCCAGTACCCACCACTATTTCATGCTACTACCAGTACCACCACTAATTCTTGCTACTACCAGTACCCACTACTATTTCATGCTACTACCAGTACCAACCACTATTTCATGCTACTACCAGTACCACCACTATTTCATGCTACTACCAGTACCCACCACTATTTCATGTTACTACCAGTACCACCACTATTACATGCTACTACCAGTGCCCATCACTATTACATGCTACTACCAGTACCCACCACTAGTTCATGCTACTACCAGTACCCACCACTTTCATGCTACTACCAGTACCCACCACTATTTCATGCCACTACCAGTACCCACCACTACTTCATGCTATTACCAGTACCCACCACTACTTCATGCTGCTACCAGTACCACCACTACTTCATGCTACTACCAGTACCCATCACTATTTCATGCTACTACCAGTACCCACCACTACTTCATGCTACTACCAGTACCCACCACTACTTCATGCAACTACCAGTACCCAAACTATTTCATGCTACTACCAGTACCACCACTATTTCATGCTACTACCAGTACCCACCACTATTTCATGTTACTACCAGTACCCACCACTGCTTCATGCTGCTACCAATACCCATCACTATTTCATGCTACTACGAGTAGCCACCACTATTTCATGCTACTACCAGTACCACCACTATTTCATGTTACTACCAGTACCCACCACTACTTCATGCTACTCCCAGTACCCACCACTATTTCATGCTACTACCAGTACCACCACTAATTTATGCTACTACCAGTACCCACCACTATTTCATACTACTACCAGTACCCACCACTATTTCATGCTACTACCAGTACCACAACTACTTCATGCTACTACCAGTACCCATCACTATTTCATGCTACTACCAGTACCCACCACTACTTCATGCTACTACCAGTACCCACCACTACTTCATGCTACTACCAGTACCACCACTATTTCATGCTACTACCAGTACCCACCACTATTTCATGTTACTACCAGTACCCACCACTACTTCATGCTGCTACCAGTACCACCACTATTTCATGCTACCAACAGTACCACCACTACTATCTATTGCCATCTACAATCATCACTGCTACCACCCTATGGAGGTGGAGCTCCCCACAGGATGGAGGGGGCGGGGCGTCCCTGAGGGTGGAAGAGGGCGGAGCTCACCACTGAGTGGAAGGGGCGGGGGGTCCCCTCAGAGTTAAGGGGGCGGGGGTCACCACAGGGTGGAAGGAGCCCGGGTCACCACAGGGTGAATTACTGCTCCTGTGAGTGTCCTCTTATCACGGTATACCATGGACGATATTATCACGGTATACCGGGAACAATATTATCACAGTATACCATGGACGATATTATCACGGTATACCGTGCACGATATTATTACGGTATACCGTGCACGATATTATTACGGTATACCGTGCACTATATTATTACGGTATACCGTGCACGATATTATTACGGTATATTGTGCACGATATTATCACGGTATACCGTGCACGATATTACTACGGTATACCGTGCACGATATTATCACGGTATACCGTGCACAATATTATTACGGTATGCAGTGCACGTTATTATCATGGTATATAGTGCACATCATTGTAGTGCACGTTAGTATTATGGTGTAAAATGTACGTTATTATGTTGTAACGTGTACGTTATTATTATGGTGTAACGTGTACGTCATTAGCATGATGGGTAGTGCACGTTATCATAACTGTTGAAACCATACCACGGGCGGGGATAGAACCTGCGATCAGAGAGTTTTATGACTCTCTGACCGTGGGTTCTATCCCCGTCCGTGGTATTGTTTGTTTGCAATCGTGTCATTACGATTTCGTTAGTCATAACTGTAGTACACGTAAATATTACTGTAGTGCACGTTATTAACGTGGTACGTATGTAGTGCACGTGGAGGTGACTCTGAATACTCAGTCTACCTTGGATGCTGATCTGTTTTGTTATGTTAGACGTTAGTCTACCAAGAGATCCTTTACGTACATTGTCCCGTAGCTTGGTTGCTAGTTCGATTCCTGGTATGGGTGGAAACAGAACGTGTTTCTTTAAGATACCTGCTGTCCATGTTCACCTAGCAGTAAAATGGATACCTGGGTGTTATTCGATTGGTGTGGGTAGCATCCTGGGGACAAAATTGACCTAATTTGCCGGAAATGCTCTGCATAACAAGTGGCTTTCTATGTGGTAGTATATCACTGATGTCAGCTAGTCCTGTATACTTGTACCTGTACTTGTAGAAATAAAGATTATTATTATTATTATTATTGTATAAAGAATTAGATAAAGAACTAATCCTTTGGGATACTCCATTCTTAATTCCGCCCACTGTGACACCTCTCCGTTGAGTACGACTTTTTGTTACTTGTCTGAGAGCCAGGCACTACTGTATCTGTTGGAACATTTTTATCCCCGTTTTTGAATACATATAAATTAAATATTGGAGTAAGTTAGTCAGGCATGATGTTTTATTGCGGCAGCCATGATGGTTTCATTTTGTTAGGTGTTATTTTCCAGGATTTTTTTTCCTAACATATCTACATTGGTTTTCCAGCAATTGACGTAAAGCTGATGGGACCATAGTTGAGGGCACAAGTCCTGTCTTTTTTTTTTTTAAATATGGGAAGAGGGTACAATGCTAGTTTCCGGTCTTTTACCGTTAGTGAGTAAACGATTTGTTATTTAGTGTACATTCTTGGACAACTCTGGCACATATGTCACCTGGTCCGCTCGATTTAGAGAGATTTATCATCAGCAAGTACTTTATTATGTCGATACTTAGTTTGTCAGTGTCAGGCTCTGGAAAGAAATTTTGTAGCCTGGGGGACGTTGCGTGTCGTGTTCAGATGTAAACACACACCCAGTGCTGTGTTCATTATAGATTCCATATCCATGTTTTGCTTTATTTCTGTCTTTATCGCTGGTTAAAGGTCCAATCGTTGCCTTTACTTTTTTTTACCTCGCCTTTCCCTTACGTATTTGAAGAATTCGTTTTTGTTTGTGAAAAAAAAATTAGATTACGTTTGATGTTTTGTGTAATTCGCATTTCAAATTTTTGTTCAGCTTTTCTGATTTTTCTCTTGCTTTCTCTAACTGAGATAACCAGTCAGTTTAAATGTCTTACATATATTGAAATTTTCTGCCTATGATCTCAGTTTTCTCGTCATCCAGCCTGGCTGTCTGTCATCTTTTCTTGTTTAACCTTTTTTTTGCTATGTTTTCCTTGTTCAAACTCGAAAATATAATTTTAATATTACTGAAAACGTGAGGCATTTATCAAAGTTTGTTACTGTGTAATTGGGAACGACCATCGTGTTATTCTGGATCTCAAAGTTTGTGTTTTGAAAGATGTGATCACTGCTTCGTAAACTCTTCCCTACCTGACTGGATTAGTTCACAGTCTGTGCTCAGGGACAACATCCACAATATTGTTGACCCGAGTACCCGAAGTGGAAATTGGAGTTAAAAGTTACCCACCATCATACTGACGAGTCTGTCCGCTTCTTAGTCCCCAGAAATAGTGTGCGTCAGTTTACGTTGCGTCAGTTTACGTTTGGTGCATTAAAGTCACAACCTACATAATATTGCCTCTCGGTTCATACAGATTGCCTTACTATCGTTAGACACAAAGGGCGTCATCCTCCTGGCTTGCTTTGAGGGGACGATATACTGTACTGAATATAATTTTCTTGTTCTCATTTTTTTAAATATATCGTTCTACGTCAAGCTTTTGGATTTCTATCGCTTGCACTTCATTTTTAATATATTGTATCGCTCCTCCTGTTTCACGAGTACAAGCTTTATAAAAAAAATATTGTATCCGTTGAAGGTTATATCTGTTACTTGGTTTTTGTGCAGGTAATTCCTCTTATTTTTGTTTAATATACTGCGAGAATTCGTGTAAAATTCTTACACTTCACCTGGCTGGTCTTCTCCCGCTGGGATAATTAGTTGATGTTTTCACACACACATTTAGTTTAAAAATTTTCAACAAATCTTTAACTCTTTGGTTAAGACACGTGGCACTACCAGGTGTGTGGACGCCGTCAGCACACCTTCCTAGTAATCTTGTAATTACTAGTCTCTGTTTTGTTAGAATTTATTAATAAGGGTATTATATCTCTTAGGAATCTCTTCTGATCTACTCTGCTTTAGATTGTTAGTTCTAACACGAGTCACAAAAATTACTTTCTCTGAAGTGGTTTTTCGTCACCTTTGTAAATTTATCACATATATATTCCAGATCCTGGCACTTTGGAAACATAGCTTACTTCAGGGCTTGCTTCAGTGCTTCCTTCAATGCTTGCTGCTACAAAACTGTGGTTCTATTGCCTTAAAACGGAATCTTCCACCTGGGATGTTCCTGGGGGATCTACCTGGGGATCTTCCTGGTAATCTTCCTGGGGATCTTCCTAGTAATCTTCCTGGGGATCTTCCTGGTAATCTTCCTGGGGATCTTCCTGGTAATCTTCCTGGGGATCTTCCTGGTAATCTTCCTGGGGATCTTCCTAGTAATCTTCCTGGGGATCTTCCTGGTAATCTTCCTGGGGATCTTCCTGGTAATCTTCCTGGGGATGTTACTGAGTGGAGCGTTACAGGCGGCGTCTCAGCTAGGGCGTTAAATGTTTTGCACAAAGTAAGGCTGTGTACTGCAACAAGCCCAATCATTATTTCCATAACAAACTAGTGTAAAACATCTGGGAGTTCCTTTGACACAAACAAGACTCTCAGTAAATGTGGACTGCAGTTCAACACATGTCTGAGAATCGGTCACCTCTCTCATGAAGACTGACCCCTCCTTGACCTCACTGTCAGTTGCCTCTAGTCTAGAGATGTATCGGATGTGAAAATTTAGATATCCGCGGATGCGGATGTGTATACGGATGTCTTACTCATTCTGCGGATGCGAATGCGGATGCGGATTCGGATATCCGATACATCCCTACCTAGTCCACTCACTGCCACATACTCGTATATCAGACTTCACTTTCAGAATGTTCACTTCAAAAATTAGGATAATGATAATATGACAAAAGGGAACTTTCCCCAGAATATCGGTGGCTACAAAAGTGAAAGAAATCTTTGAAGAAGCAGTGAGAACACCAGGAACATTCTAACCATTCTTTGAGAGCCATTGTAAGAGTGTAGATACAGGCACGTCTGCAATGAACACCACAATGAAAGAACACTTCAGCAGGCCTACTGGCCCCTGCTAGGCAAATCTAACTCGCAAACGCAAACCCACTCGTATACCTGTCCAATCTACAGAGGAGCAACCAGAGGAGGAGAAAAAAAATGAGGGTTAGTAAAAAAAAAGGAAGATGAAGAGATGGAGGATAAAGAGGTGGTGGTGACGGAGGAGAACAGAAAGAGAAAGAGAAGGAACATTCGGTGGGTTAACTTTTTCTGCCGCTATTCAGAGACTTTGCCAATTCTTCTCTGGAACACATCCAGGTATCTGGCCACGTAGCAGCGATGGTGGTAGTGGTGAGGACCTTGTGGGTGGTGGTAGTGGTGAGGACCTTGTGGGTGGTGGTAGTGGTGATGACCTTATGGATGGTGGTAGTGGTGAGAACCTTGTGAGAGATGGTAGTGGTGATGACCTTGTGGGTGGTGGTAATGGTGATGACCTTGTGGGTGGTGGTAGTGATGACCATGTGGGTGGTGGTAGTAGTGATGGCCTTGTGGATGGTGGTAGTGGTGATGACCTTGTGGATGGTGGTAGTGGTGAATACTTTGTGAATGGTGGTAGTGGTAAATACTTTGCGAATGGTTGTAGTGGTGATGACCTTGTGAGTGGCGGTAGTGGTGATGACCTTGTGGGTGGTGGTGGTGATGATGACCATGTGGGTGGTGTTAGTGGTGATGACCATGTGGGTGGTGGTAGTGATGATGACCTTGTGGGTGGTGGTAGTGGTGATGACTATGTGGGTAGTGGTGGTAATAGTGATGATCTTGTGGGTAGTGGTAGTGGTGAATACCTTTTGAGTGGTTGTAGTGGTGAGGACCGTGTGGGTGGTGGTTGTGGGAGGACCTTGTGAGTGGTGGTAGTGGTGAGGACCTTGTGGGTGATGGTAGTGGTGATGACCTTTTGGGTGGTGGTAGTGGTGATGACCTTGTGGTTAGTGGTAGTGGTGAATACCTTGTGAGTGGTGGTAGTCGTGATGACCTTGTGGGTGGTGGTAGTGGTGATGACCTTGTGGGTAGTGGTAGTGGTGATGACCTTGTGGGTAGTGGTAGTGGTGATGACCTTGTGGGTAGTGGTAGTGGTGAATACCTTGTGAGTGGTGGTAGTGGTGAGGACCTTGTGGGTGGTGGTAGTGGTGAATACCTTGTGGGTGGTGGTAGTGGTGAGGACCTTGTGGGTGGTGGTAGTGGTGAGGACCTTGTGGGTGGTGGTAGTGGTGAGGACCTTGTGGGTGGTGGTAGTGGTGAGGATCACTACTACTGCCTTCCGTACCTACATTCCTCCACCTCCTCACCTACTTATCTCGCACCTACCTCCACCTACAAACCTCCGCCTCCCCTTCCTACTAACCTCCGCCTCCTTCATCTACTAACTTCCGCCTCCCCACCTGCTAACCTCCGCCTCCCCACCTACATACCCCACTTCCCCCGCCTACCTATTTCCACGTACCCCAAACTACTGACCTCTGCTTCCTCACTTATTTACCTCCACCTCTCCGCCTTCATACCTCCGTCTCTCTACCCACCAACCTATATTTCCCTGGGCACCTACCTCCACTCTCCCTAAAACCCACCCACCAATCTACCCACCCACCAATCTACCCACTCACCTCTCTACCTACCTGCCAACCAACCTCTCTCTCTATTCCTTACATTTGCATGTCTCTTCTCCGATTCTTGGTTCCTTGTCTTCCAAATTAATGGGTCTCTTCTATATCTTCATTTCTCAATTCGTTCCCATTCCAGATTAATCTCTTCAATGCCTCTCTCTCTCTCACCCCACCCCTACCATCCCTCACCCACTCCTCCCTCTCCTACCCCTTCCTTCCCCCCCTTCCCTCACCCACCCCACCACTCCTTTCCCTTTCTCATCCCTCCCTTCTCCCACCCCTCCCACCCCTTTCCTACCTTACCCCTCCCTTCCCTCCACCCCCACCGTCGGGCTACCCCCCTCCCCCACCCTAGCGTTCAGGAAGAGAGTAATTTCCTATATTTCAGAGGTAAGGAAAGAGCTGGCTGACCTTCACCTGCATATATACACACAATTACTGTTCCTTATTGAGCGTACACTCATACATAGCAGAACCTCCTTATGAAACGCTTATATATGTATATACAGTATTGTAACCACGAACGAGTGGTATTTAATCAATAACAACACTGCGACTAGCCGGGGGATCGAACCCGTTTTGTTTTAGCCCGCCTCATGGTGAGCGAAAATTCACGACTCTCTAACCCACTGAACCATACAATCCTACGATTAGAGATGCAAAATAACCATGGGGAGGGAGAGTTGAATCATAGCTCTAGGCCTTTCGTGTTGCAATCAACACATCTTCAGAAGTTTGAGTAGGAAGTCCAGGTAATCCTGTAATCCTTACATTAATTAACTATGATTAATGTGTTACAAAACGTGTCAATAAGCTAAGTAGTTCTCTTGCGTTCCCTGTAATTTCTAAATTTATTGTTTGTGATGCATTAGAGACCGTATATATTAGCAATCAATTAGTTATAGCCATTTTAGTAGTAAGATAGCTTTAAGTTTGTCAGAAATGGTCTGCACAAAAATGGTGTTTCTGCATGCACACCTCAATGTCACCCATCTGTGTACAAACATTGTATCTTGATGTAATAAAGATTATTATAATTATGAGATTCGTTCAGTGGAACGGCTCTAGGTACAGTAAGATAGATGGCATCAGGCAGACCAGTGCCAAGTGCCAGGAAAATGAAGGTATTAAAACAGTAGACACCAGGCATACCAACCCACGAGCACTGATAGTCATGATCTAGCAAACATAACATTACTGACACCACAATTATCAAAAATTCGGTCAGACTTCCATACGATATAAAAGACTTCATATTCTGAATATAGATATATTTGGCAATTGTTTTAGTAAAAATCCGTAATATTAGAGAAAAAGGATCTACGGCCGACTCGCTTAAACAAAAGGGAGACGTCCATAGTTAATAATAATAATAATATCTTTATTTACTACAAGTACATGTATAAGGTATACAGGCCTAGCTGACATCAATGACATACTACTATATAGAAAGCCGCTTGTTATGCAGAACATTTCGGGGAAATTAGTTCAGTTTTGTCCCAGGATGCGACCCACACCAGTCGACTAACACCCAGGTACACATTTTACTGATGGGTGAACATAGACAACCGATGTAAGAAACACGTTCAATGTTTCTACCCTCGTTGGGAATCGATCCCAGACCCACACCGTGTGAAGCGAGAGCTTTAGCCATCAGGCCACCCACCCAACTCTTTAGCAGACACTGGTCCAGCACAAAGAGAAAGTTGGAAAACAGACCCTAATTCATCGGTGTGGAACTAGACACTTAAGACAACAAAGCATACCTATAGGAATCCAACTTCAGATTATGGGGGAATGTTATGACTGGGTCAGTGGCAGACCTAGATTTTTGGGGTCCTGAAGCTTGAACTGTTACGGGAGCTCTATCACAACCTGCAACGAGCTCTGGGTAACCACTTGCGATCTTCTTGAATGGGGTTGTTCCACGCCAGATCACCAAATTTTTTTTAACCACTACATCTCCGATTTGGATTCAAATTGCTGTACTGGATTATCAGTGTGGAGTAAAGTGGCTTCAGGGCCCCTCTGGAATTATGGGCCCTGAAGCTTCAGCTTCATTAGTTTCATAGTAGATCCGCCCCTGGCTTGGGTGTGTATACATTGAAGGAAGAGACAGACTTTACATGTATCAGTGGTAAATATTTCCGTCTAATGGGTAATTTATTCAACTTGTTCTCTTGGCATTAAATCACAGATACAGGTATGTAGTAGATGTTGTGTACTCATCTAATTGTACTCTACTAGTTATACTCCTAGCTGTACTCACCCAGTACTCTCATTGATGTACTCGACTATCTTACCCAGAAGCACTCAGTTATATGCACCTAGTTATACTCGCTTATACTCACCTAGTTATATTCATCTAGTTATACTTACCTAGTTATACTCACCTAGTAGTATTATCTTAAATGTACTTGTACAGTTATAATTATCTAGTTGTATTCACCTAGTTGTGTTTATACGGTTCTAGTCGTAGTTCCTGTTTGCGTAGGTGGAGATATGGCTCCTGGTCTTCCTGGCTTGTACTGTGTGTGTGTGTGTGTATGTGTGTGTGTATGTGTGCGTGTGTGTGTGTGTGTGTGTGTGTGTGTGTGCGTGTGTATGTGTGTGTGTGTGTGTGTGTGTGTGTGTGTGTGTGTGTGTGTGTGTGTGTGTGTGTGTGTGTGTGCGTGTGTGGTGTGTGCATGTGCAGCAGCAGCAGCAGCAGCAGCAGCAGCAGCAGCAGCAGCAGCAGCAGTTGCAGCAGCAGCAGCAGCAGCAGCAGCAGCAGCAGCAGCAGTTGCAGCAGCAGCAGCAGCAGCAGCAGCAGCAGCAGCAGCAGCAGCAGCAGCCTACTACTGCTGCTGCTACATTGACTAACACCATTACTATTACATATATAACACTCCGAAGCGCTCACCATGTACACCCTCTACAAACTATTGATCTAAACACACACACAACACACGCACAACACACGCACACACAGACACGCGCGCGCAACACACAAACATAGCTTTAAGAAGAGGTATGATAAAGCTCATGGAGCAGGAAGAGTGACCCAGTAGCGGCCAGTGAAGAGGCGGGGCCAGGAGCTATGACTCGACCCCTGCAACCACAACTAGGTGAGTACACAGTACAAGCCAGGAAGACCAGGAGCCATATCTCCACCTACGCAAACAGGAACTACGACTAGAACCGTATAAACACAACTAGGTGAATACAACTAGATATTTATAACTGTACAAGTACATTTAAGATAATACTACTAGGTGAGTATAACTAGGCAAGCATAACTACGTGAGTATAACTAGGTGCGTATAACTGAGTGCTTCTGGGTAAGACAGACGAGTGCGTCTAAGGAGAGTACAACAATGAAAGTACTGGGAGAGTACAGCTAGGAGTATAACTAGTAGAGTACTACTACTGTAGTAGCAACAGCAGCAGAAGTAGTAGTAACTATAGTGGACGGTGTAGTTTTATAAGGTTGTATTGAGCAGGTGTAGGGGATAAGAGTGGAGGTGTGGGGTTGGGCAGGTGTAGGGGATAAGAGTGGAGGTGTGGGGTTGGGCAGGTGTAGGGGATAAGAGTGGAGGTGTGGGGTTGGGCAGGTGTAGGGGATAAGAGTGGAGGTGTGGGGTTGGGCAGGTGTAGGGGATAAGAGTGAAGGTGTGGGGTTGGGCAGGTGTAGGGGATAAGAGTGAAGGTGTGGGGTTGGGCAGGTGTAGGGATAAGAGTGGAGGTGTGGGGTTGGGCAGGTGTAGGGGATAAGAGTGGAGGTGTGGGGTTGGGCAGGTGTAGGGATAAGAGTGAAGGTGTGGGGTTGGGCAGGTGTAGGGATAAGAGTGAAGGTGTGGGGTTGGGCAGGTGTAGGGGATAAGAGTGGAGGTGTGGGGTTGGGCAGGTGTAGGGGATAAGAGTGGAGGTGTGGGGTTGGGCAGGTGTAGGGGATAAGAGTGAAGGTGTGGGGTTGGGCAGGTGTAGGGGATAAGAGTGAAGGTGTGGGGTTGGGCAGGTGTAGGGGATAAGAGTGAAGGTGTGGGGTTGGTCAGGTGTAGGGGATAAAAGTGGAGGTGTGGGGTTGGGCAGGTGTAGGGATAAGAATGAAGGTGTGGGGTTGGGCAGGTGTAGGGGATAAGAGTGAAGGTGTGGGGTTGGGAAGGTGTAGGGGATAAAAGTGGAGGTGTGGGGTTGGGCAGGTGTAGGGGATAAGAGTGAAGGTGTGGGGTTGGGCAGGTGTAGGGGATAAGAGTGGAGGTGTGGGGTTTGCAGGTGTAGGGGATAAGAATGAAGGTGTGGGGTTGGGCAGGTGTAGGGGATAAGAGTGAAGGTGTGGGGTTGGGCAGGTGTAGGGATAAGAGTGGAGGTGTGGGGTTGGGCAGGTGTAGAGGATAAAAGTGGAGGTGTGGGGTTGGGCAGGTGTAGAGGATAACAGTGGAGGTGTGGGGTTGGGCAGGTGTAGGGGATAAGAATGAAGGTGTGGGGTTGGGCAGGTGTAGGGGATAAGAGTGAAGGTGTGGGGTTGGGAAGGTGTAGGGGATAAGAGTGGAGGTGTGGGGTTGGGCAGGTGTAGGGGATAAGAGTGAAGGTGTGAGGTTGCGCAGGTGTAGGGGATTAGAGTGGAAGTGTGGGGTTGGGCAGGTGTACGGGATAACAGTGAAGGTGTGGGGTTGGGCAGGTGTAGGGGATAAGTGTGGAGGTGAAGGTTGGGCAGGTGCAGGGATAAGAGTGGAGGTGTGGGGTTGGACAGGTGTAGGGGATAAGAGTGAAGGTGTGAGGTTGGGCAGGTGTAGGGATTAGAGTGGAAGTATGGGGTTGGGCAGGTGTAGGGGATAAGAGTGGAGGTGTGTGGTTGGGCAGGTGTAGAGGATAAGAGTGAAGTGTGGGGTTGGGCAGGTGTAGGGGAGAAGAGTGAAGATGTGGGGTTGGGCAGGTGTAGGGGATTAGAGTGGAAGTGTGGGGTTGGGCAGGTGTAGGGGATAAGAGTGGAGGTGTGGGGTTGGGCAAGTGTAGGGGATAAGAGTGGAGGTGTGGGGTTGGGCAGGTGTACGGGATAACAGTGAAGGGGTGGGGTTGGGCAGGTGTAGGGAATAAGAGTGGAGGTGTGGGGTTGGGCTGGTGTAGGGGATAAGAGTGGAGGTGTGGGGTTGGGCAAGCCGTGGTAAGGGTTTAAATACGACTGCTATTATTCACCATCTTCTGGTGTGGGTTTCAATCCTCTTTCAGTTTATATTGCTATTCTCTAAGCTGCTTACCAAAAGCTCCAACCTAATTCTCTCTCTTTTATTTTTACGTAAATGTAAACGCTCACACTTTTGTTTATGGATTGAAAAAATAAATTACCTATTTAGCCTAAATTATTATGTTGATGTGTTTCATATGATTCTTTTTTTCATTTTCTTTGATGAGTTCCTTGACCCGCGGATTAATAATTTATTCAATTATTAACACACACACACACACACACACACACACACACACACACACACACACACACACGTGTACATGCATTCAAAAAAGACAAATTTGAAGGAAAAAGTGATTAGGTTGAAGATGGTGAAGCGACGGAGAATGGGAGAGCAATATGCCAGGAGTCCAGCAAAAATGATTCCATGTTGAGTGCAGCTGCAAGGTAGTGTGGTCAGACCAGAGCAACACGTGTTGCAAAACATCACCACAACAAAGAAATAAAGTGAACTTCTTGAACAAAATCAATGGGACCAGATAACATATTTCCATGATTACTGAGAGATGCAGCACGAACACTATGGAACTCAAAAAAAAAAAAAAATCATCCATTCTCCCCTATCAGGACTAAGTATTAGAAAATTGGAAAAAGGCGAATGTAGTCCCCTTATGTAAAGAATGGGACACACAAGAACACAATGAACTACATTCATGTATCTTCAGCACGCTTGGTGTCAATAATTCAGGCGAAGATAGTAAGGAAATGAATTTATATTGGAACACCTGGAAAGAAGGTTCTTTACAAAAATACAGCACGGATATAGTGATAGGATATCCTGTCTTGCAGTTTTGCTAGAGCTCTTTGACAGAGTCACAGAGATAAAAAACAGAGTTGGGCGGATTTTATCTTATAATGACTGGAAAGCGATTTATACAGTGATGTTCAGACGTTAGATGAATCTACAGGGTTAAGATGCTGGGTGCTCCAGTTAAGATGCTGGGTTCTCCACTGGTTTGAGTACCTGAATGACAGAAGGCAAAGAGTAAGAGATGATATATCAGAATGGAAGTGAGTAATGAGTTGTTTTCGGCAAGGATGAATGCTATGGCGGCTATTGCTGTTAACGTTAACGATACTAAAGGGATATTGTGTTCCACGTGTCACTGTTTGCGAATCATGTAAAACTAATGAGAAGAATAAGAAAGGAGAACAACGATAAACTCCATAAAGACCAAGACTGCAGATGTAATCAAACAAGTGGCTTCTGTAGGTCATCCCAAACAAATGCAAGATCACGGGAATAGGAGAAGGTGAGGCCAGATTAAACATGAGTACAGCATGGCCAGAGAGAAGCTGCAATTATCACAGAGTGAAAAAGAACCTAGAGATGAATATAACACCAATATATCTCCACAAATACATATGAAGTTTATGCCGTCAGCGGTATATGCAAGATTAGCAGAAAACTTGAATACAGAGTCCTTCACAACCTTAGATTAGGACAACTGTTGAGTATGTGGCCCCATCATGAAGCCTACACCTGATCAAGCAAGTTAGGAAAGGTAAAGGTTTGCAGCAGGTCTAGTACTAAAAGTGAAAGGAATGAACTATGAAGAGAAGTTGAAGGAACTGACCCTGACGATCGTCGAAGAAAGAACAAGAAAAGACTTACGGGGAATTGATAGGACAGCTAAGGGCAGCTTGTTTGAAATAAGAGAACTAGGATCAAAGGAAACTGGCTGGAACTTGAAGACAGATAAGCTATAGGAATAAAAGGAAGAATTTCTTCATTCTCAGGGAAACTGAAAAGTATAATGCCTTGTATGAGGCAGTTGTGGAGACAAACTTAAGACAAAAATTCAGTGAGTATATTTGATAATGCCGATCAAAGTAATCTAGAAATCGAGTCCAGGAGCTAAGTCTCGACCCTGGCAAACATAAATCAGTAAGTACAAATCAGTGAGTACACCTCACAGTGGCTAGAGTCTTCTCTACAACATTTTGCCAGAATTATTGAGCTATTGGACTCTTGCATATTTCATGAAGGTTTTAGTGTGCCATAATTTTATTAATTCAGGTAAAGTGCCTGTTTGCCTGGCACTAAAAGAGCAGACTGGAGTGAAATATATTGAGCGTATGGGACAGGTCTGAGCAAAAATATTTGTGTGGAAAAATACAATATGCACTGTGTGCTTTGCTATAAACAGAAAGCTGTGTTAAAATAAACATAAATAAACATAAGGCTCCATGTGTCTGTGTTTGAGTGCAATGTACTGTGTGTGTGTTTATTGACAAGCAACTGCACTGTGTTCATATAAACAGCATTCACTGTGTTTGCTGGTTTAAACAGACAGCATGCACTGTGTTTGCTGGTAAAAACTACATACACTATGTTTGCTGGTACAGACAGACAACATACACTGTGATAACACAAACAAACATACACTGTGTTAACATAAACAGACAACATACACTGTATTAACATAAACAGACAACATACACTGTATTAACATAAACAGACAACAAACACTGTGTTAACATAAACAGACAACAAACACTGTGTTAACATAAACAGACAACATACACTGTGTTAACATAAACAGACAACAAACACTGTGTTAACATAAACAGACAAGATACACTGTGTTAACACAAACAGACAACATACACTGTGTTAACATAAACAGACAACATACACTGTGTTAACATAAACAGACAACATACACTGTGTTAACATAAACAGACAACAAACACTGTGTTAACATAACCAGACAACATACACTGTGTTAACATAAACAGACAACAAACACTGTGTTAACATAAACAGGCAACAAACACTGTGTTTACAGAGACAACATACACTGCTTCTAAAAACAGAAGCAGACAGAAAGCTCTCTGCGTCCTTGTATTAACTGAATGCCCTCTGCGTATTTTTTTAATAGTTCCATTTTTCATTTTATGTTAAAACCATGTCGAGTCTTGCTGGTTCTTCTCGTCCCTTCACTTCTGTTATTTCCTTCACGTGTTGTCTCAGAAAATTCTTCATTAATGTTTTCATAAGTTTCGGTTTGCACAACTGTCTCTGACTGCAGTAACTCTTCTCACATTCAATCTCCTAATGGTTAGAATCTCCTGCTACTAAGAGTCTACCCTTGTTCCCTCTTGCTCTCTCTCTCCCACTTTCCCAAATTCGGAAATTATTGTCATGTTATTTTATCATACTCTTGCCTTTGCCTCCTGTTGTTATATATATATATATATATATATATATATATATATATATATATATATATATATATATATATATATATATATATATATATATTTTGTCGTGCCGATTAGGTAAAACTTGCAATTTTGGCTTAAATAGCAACGCTCACCTTGCCATATAAGACAAGTGAAAATTTGTGTATGCAATAATTTCGCAAAAATCATTCTGAACCTAACGAAAAAAATATATTTCATTGTGTTTGTTTATTATTAAATTAATGTTAACGTATCTAAAATATATTTAGTTGGGTTAGGCTAAATAAAATTGCGCTTGTTGTAATAAGGTTAGGTAGGTTTTCAAAGTTTCTCTAGGTACAAAATCATAAATTTTTACATTAACGTAAATGAGAAAAAATACCTTTAAACGTATAAGAGAAAATTTTAGAAAGGACTTAATATTAAATGAGTTCTTGCTAATTGACCAGTTTTACCTAATCGGCACGACATATATATCTATATATATCTATATATATCTATATATCTATATATCTATATATCTATATATATATATATATATATATATATATATATATATATATATATATATATATATATATATATATATATATATATATATATATATATAATATATATATATATATATATATATATATATATATATATATATATATATATATATATATTGTGCAAATATCGAAACCAAGCGTTACAGGATGCAAAACATCAGTGGTTGTTTTGTATAATGTGATATCACCTATTTACTGTGATCTTATTGCACGCAAACGCACACACACACACACACACACACACACACGGGGCCAGGAGCTATGAATCGACCCCTGCAACCACAACTAGGTGAGTACACAGGAGAAGACTGGTGGCGCACTTAGAAAGGAATGAGCTTATCAACGACAACCAGCACGGTTTCAGGGACGGGAAATCCTGTGTCACAAACCTACTGGTGTTCAATGACAGGGTGACAGCAGTGAGACAAGAGAGAGAGGGGTGGGTAGATTGCGTTTTCTTGGACTGTAAGAAGGCTTTTGACACAGTTCCCCACAAGAGATTGGTGCAAACGCTGGAGGACCAGGCAGGGATAACAGTGAAGGCACTACAATGGATCAGGGAATACCTGTCGGTAAGACAACAGCGAGTCATGGTACGTGACGAGGTGTCAGAGTGGGCGCCGGTGACGAGTGGGGTTCCACAGGGGTCAGTCCTAGGACCTGTGCTGTTTCTGGTACATATGAACGACATGACGGAAGGCATAGACTCAGCAGTGTCCCTGTTTGCAGATGATGTGAAGTTAATGAGAAGAATTTAATCGGACGAGGACTAGGCAGAACTACAAAGGGATCTGGACAGGCTGCAAGCCTGGTAAAGAAACTGACTCCTGGAGTTCAACCCCACCAAGTGCAAAGTCATGAAGATTGGGAAGGGAAAAGAAGACCGCAGACGGAGTACACTCTAAGAGGCCAGAGACTACTAACCTCACTCAAGGAAAAGGATCTTGGGGTGAGTATAACACCAGGCACATCTCCTGAGGCGATGTGCCCATATGCTGCAGCATACGGGCGCTTAGCAAACCTATGAATAGCATTCCGACATCTCAATAAGGAATCGTTCAGGACCCTGTACACTGTGTACGTTATGCCTATATTGAAGTATGCAGCACCAGTTTGGAACCCACATCTAGCCAAGCACGTAAGGAAATTAGAGAAAGTGCAAAGGTTTGCAACAAGACTAGTCCCGGAGCTAAGAGTCATATCCTACTAGGAGAGGTTAAGGGAAATCAACATGACGACACTGGAGGACACTAGAGATAGGGAAGACATGATAACGACATAAAATACTGAGAGGAATCGACAAGGTGGACAGTGACAGGATGTTGCAGAGATGGGACACAGCAACAAGGGGTCACAATTGGAAGTTGAAGACTCAGATGAATCACAGGGATGTTAGGAAGTATTTCTTCAGTCATAGAGTTGTCAGCAAGTGGAATAGTCTGGGAAGTGATGTAGTGGAGGCAGGATCCATACATAGCTTTAAGGAAAGGTATGATAAAGCTCATGGAGCAGAAAGAGTGACCTAGTAGTGACCAGTGCAGTGAAGAGGCGGGGCCAGGAGCTGTGAATCGACCCCTTCAACCACAACTAGGTGAGTAGACACACACACACACACACACACACACAAACACACACACACACACACACACAATATATATATATATATATATATATATATATATATATATATATATATATATATATACATACACACACACACATATACATATACACAGCAACCACCCAGGGAGTTACTATCGTCCTGCTAAATGCGTGTGAAACGTAAACCTGTAATTGTTTTACACAATGGTAGGATTTCTTGTCTTTTCTTTCTGTCTCATAAACACACAAGGAAACTGGTACATCTTGGTACTTCTACTTACACTTAGGTCACAATGCAAATACATGTACATGTTTGTACACATATATGAATACTCACCCATCTGAGTTTTCCTCTATTTTTTTAATGGTTCTTGTTCTATTTTCTTTCCATTGGGAAGTGGAAAAGAATCTCTCCTCCGTATGACATATGCGTCGTAAAAGACGACTAAAATGCTTTGAGCAATGGGATAGTAACCCTTTCTCCTGTATAAATTACTAAAAATAAAAAAACTTTATAAAGCTAGGATGTCTGAACGTGCGTAGAAGTAATGCAGATGATAAGAAAGAAATGATTGCCAGTGTTATGAATGAATAGAAGTTGGATGTCCAAGCTCTAAGCGAAATAAAACATAAGGTGGTAGAGGAGTTTCAGTGGGGATTAGGTCAGGAGTATCTGAGAGAGTTATAGCTAAGGAAGGCGTAGCAATAATGTTGAAGGATCAGTTATGGAAGGAGAATTGGGAATATAAATGTATATATTCAAGGATTATGTGGATTAAAGTAAGGGTCGGATACGAAATGTGGGTCATAATAAGTGTGTATGCACCTGGAAAAGAGAAAAGTGTAGATGAGAGAGATTTTGGGAGATGTTAAGTGAGTGTTTAGGGAGTTTTGACCCAAGTGAGAGAGTAATTGTGGTAGGGGACCTAAACGCCAAAGTGGAAGAAACAGTTATAGAGAGTATGGTAGGTAAGTTTGGTGTCAGGTGTAAATGAAAATGGGGGGGGCCCTTGAACTTTGTACAGAAACAGTTTTGGTAATAGGTAATACAAATTTTACAGAAAAAGGGATAACTATATGAGATATGATATAGGGCGTAACGACAGTAGTTTGTTGGACTATGTCATAGTGTACAAAAGAATGATGGGTAGACTTCATGACGTGCATGTTTATAGAGGGCAACAAATATGTCAGATTATTTTTTAGTTGAAGTTTCAGTGGGAGTAAAAGGTAGATGGGATACAAGGAGAATGGAATCAGCAAGAAAGAGGTAAAAGTTTATGCACTAAAGGAGGAGGCAGTTAGGGTAAGACAAAAATAACTATTGGTAGAAATATGGGCTAGTGGGTGTATAGACAATGAGGCTGAAGAGTTATGGGATAGATTTAAAAATGCAGTGTTAGAGTGCTCAGCAGAAGTTTGTGGATATAGGAGTGTGGGTGCGGAAGGGACGAGGAGCGATTGGTGGAATGATGAGGTAAAGAGAGTAGTAAGGGATAAAAAGTTAGCATATAAGAGGTTATTTCAAAGCAGAAGTTATATAAAGAGGGAGGAGTATCTGAAGAGTAAACGAGAGGTTGAGAGAGTGGAGGAGGAATGTAAAAGGATAACAAATGAGAGAGTGGGTGAGATGCTATCAACAAGTTTTGAAGTGAGATTAATAAGTTAAGAAAGCCTAAGGAACGAATGGATCGGACAGTTAAAAATAGAAGAGGAGAGTTTTTAGATTGATAGTTGAAGGTATCAGGAATATGGAGGGAATATTTGGAGGAACTGTTAAATGTTGATGAAGATAGGGAAGCTGTGATTCAGTGCATTGTCCAAGGAGGTATAACATCTTGTAGTAGTGAGGAAGCGGCGCATGTGAGTGTGGGGGGGAGGTGTGGGAGGCTGTGGGTAGAATGATAGGAGGTAAAGTAGCTTGGATTCATGGGATCAAGACAGAAATATTAATAATAATTTTATTTTAGCATGATACATGTTTGTACAAAGGAGTATAACAACTGGGTGTACATGCCAAAAAAAACTATATATGCAGAGCATTTCGGGCAAACTTAAGATTAACTTAAGATTAACTTAAGATTAACTTAAGATTAACTTAAGATTAGTAAGGCAATAACAGTGCAGTAATTTTGTACATGTGGTCATTTGGTGAGTTGCAATGAATACAAAAGAATTTAATATTCTATTAGTTCATGCTATATGACTTTAATAAGTTTGGTAGAGAAGTACTGTTTGAATTATTAACCTAAGGTGGACACAATAGTATGATTAACATTTGAGGATTACAGATATTGAGAGTAAGTATATATTGATTATAATGTTTTACCTATGTTCATGATATTGAGCAAATGCATGTATAGTTGTTACATATGTATTTATCATGGGTGGGATATATTAAGGAGATAAAGTGTTTTTTAACTGTAGTTTTAAAAATGCTAGCTGAGCCAGTGGTTTGGGAGATTTTTGGAAGAGAGTTCCAGATTTTGGGTCCTTTTATGTACATTGAGTTTTTTAAAAGATTTAGCCTGACACGGGGAATGTCATAGAGATTTTTGTGCCTAGTATTGTCTCTAGGTTCTATGGTTGCACAGTAGTACGAGTGAATGTTTTATATAGTGAGTAGGTTTAGTTTTGGAATGGTTGGTGCTTTTATTTAATAAATGTGTGAAAGAGAGGAAGGTACCTAAGGACTGGCATAGAGCATGTTTAGTTCCTGTGTATAAAGGCAAAGGAGACAAAAGGGAGTGTAAGAATTATAGGGAAATAAGCCTGTTGAGTATACCTGGTAAGGTGTATGGTAGGGTTATTATTGAAAGAATTTAGAGTAAGACGGAAAGCAGGATCACAGATAAACAAGTAGGCTTTAGGAAGGGCATGGGATGTGTTGACCAAAGTGTTTACAGTGAAGCATATAAATGAATAGTATTTAGATAAGGGTAAAGAGGGTTTTGCTGCGTTTATGTTTTTGAAAAAGGCATATGATAGAGTGGATAGGGGAGCAATGTGGCAGATGTTGCAAGTGTATGGAATAGGTTACTGAAAGCGGTTAAGATTTTTTACTAGGACAGTGAGGCTAGGGTTAGAGTATGTAGGAGAGAGGTTATTTCCCAGTAAAAGTAGGCCTTAGACAGGGATGTGATGTCACCATGGTTGTAAGAGAAGTGTATGCTCGGGTGTTGGCAAGAGGTGTGGGATTAAAAGATTAAGAATCTAACACAAAGTAGTTGTTACAGTTACTGTTTGCTGATGATACTGTGCTTTTGGGAGATTCTGAAGAGAAGTTGCTGAGACTGGTGGACGAATTTGGAAGAGTATGTAAAAGAAGGAAATTAAAAGTGAACATCGGAAACAGGAAGGCGATGAGGATAAAAAAAAGTAGGTAATTCAAGATTGAATATCAGATTGGAAGGAGGGAGTATGGAGGAAGTGAATGTGTTCAGATATGTGGAAGTGGTCCTATCAACAGATGGGTCTAGGAAAAACGAGGTGAACTATATTATTGATGAGGGGAAAAAAGGTGAGTGGTGCACTAAGGGGTCTGTGGAGATACAGAATGTTATCCAAGGAAGAAAAGAGGGGAATGTATGAAAGTACAGTGGAACTAACACTCTTATATTGATGTGAAGCAAGGGTGGTGAACGTAGCAACAAAGAGAAGGCTGGTGACAATGGAGATGTGTCTGAGGGCAATGTGTGGTGTGAATATGATGCAGAGAATCCAAAGGAGGTGCGTGGATTCTAAAAGTATTATTCAGAGGGATAAGGAGGAGTTGTTGAGGTAGTTTGGACATTTAGAGAGGATAGAAAAAATAGAATGATTTGCGGGGCTTATAAATCTGTAGTGGAAGGAAGGCGGGGGTAGGGGTCGTTCTTGGAAGGGTTGGAGGGAGGGGGTAAAGGAGGTTTTGTGTACGAGGGGCTTGGACTTCCAGCAAGAGTGCATGAGCGTGTTAGATAGGAATGAGTGGAGGCAAAGGGTTTTCATGACTTGATGTGCTGTTGGAGTGTGAGCAAAGTAACATTTATGAAGGGATTCAGGGAAACTTCTTAGCCGACTTGAATCCTGGAGGTGGGAGGTACAGTGCCTGGGCTCTGAAGGAGGGATGGAGATACGTTGCGATTTTTGAACTGTAATGTCGGTACGCCTCTGACAATGATGGAGTGAGTGATGATGAAAGTGTTTCTTCTTTTTCGGGTCACCCTGCTTCGGTGGGAAGCGGTCAATGTGTTATATAGTGTGTGTACTCACCTACATGGGCCTGACGTACACAGTGTACAGTGTCGTGAATGAGTTCTTATTGAGATATCGAAACCTATTCTCAGATTTATCAGAAGTGCATTTTGCTGCAGTCGTTATTTGATTTATGTGCGCCTCAGGTGATATGCTCAATATGATACTAACCCCAAGGTCCTCCTTCAGTGAGGTTTGCAATCTTCGACCCCCGAGCCTGTACTTCGTCTGTGGTCCTCTTTGTTCTTCCCCAAGCTTTATAACTTTGTACATGGTGGGGGTTAAACTCCGGAAGCCACTTATCAGACCAGGCCTGTAGCCTCTTCAGATTCCTTTGTAGCCATTCTGGTCCTCCGACACTATCCCTACTGTCATGACAATCATGTATATAAGAAACAGGGCCGGTCATAGGACTGAATCTTGTGGCTAACCACTCGTTACATGCACCCATTCCAACACTTCATCACGGACCATCACCCGCTGTTTCCTCCCTGTCAGGTACGCGTTGATCTATTTTAGTGCTTCTGCCTGTTTCGTTAACTTTTGTGCCAATCTCTTGTGTGGTACTGCGTTAAAAGCTTTCTTTCAGTCGAAGATAATGCAGTCGACCCATCCCTCTTTCTCGTGTCTTCCATTACCTTGTGGAACTCCAGTAGGTTTGTGTCACAAGATTTTCCATCCCTAAAGCCGTGTTGGTTGTCAGGTATGAACCCACTCCTTTCTAGGTGCTCCGCCACTCTTCAGATAACCTTCATAACTTTACATGCTATACATGTCAGTGGCATTGGTCCGTAGTTTAATGTTACCTGTCTTTCTTCCCTAAAAATGGGACTACATTTGCTGTCTTCCACATTTCTGGCAGTTGTCTTTATGTCGATAGACTTGTTGAAGATTGTTGCTAGCCGCACACACTGCACATTTGCCCCCTGTCAGGTTCCACGGAGAGATAATCTTCTCCATAACTTTACATGCTATACATGTCAGTAGCACTGGTCCGTAGTTTAATGTTACTTGTCTTTCTTCCCTAAAAATTGGGACTTCATTTGCTGTCTTCCACACCTTCGAGGTATCTATTTCAATAGCAATTACTTCACCTCCTGCCTGGTTGTGTGTATTGTGTCCAACACTTTCTGGTGCACTCTACTGCCTCGGTTTGACAGAAACCTTTCTGTCTCTGAGAATACTCCCTCTAAATCTCATGTTGAACTCTTCACAGACTTTCTGTTCATTCCTTCTGAGCTCCCCACCTTCCTCCTTCACCCTGATTACCTGGTCCCTGACTGTTGTCTTCCTCCTAGTGTGACTATATAATAACTTTTGGTCAGATTTGGCTTTCGATACTCCGTCAGTCTCAAATTGCCTTTGAGCCACTCTTCTTACTCATGCATACTCGTTACTTGTTCTTCGTCTCAGCTCCTCCTTTCCCCAAGTTGTTTGTCTTCTTTACTTTTTCCATGATCTAGCACATTTGACTTTAGCCTCTCTACATCTCTGGCTATACCATGGGCCTCACTCTGGTTTTCGCATAGTTTTTATTGCTCATATTTATAAACTTTTCTTCTGCCTCCCTGCACTTTTTACCCACGTGCTCTATCATCTCATTCACTGTCTTTCCCTTTAGTTCTCTTTCCCACTGCACCTCATATAGGAAGTGCCTCATGCATGTGTAGTCCCCTCTTTTGAAATCTGGCTTCTCATCTCCTTTCCATGCTGCTTCACACCCCACTATTAATTTCACAAGGTGTTCGAAACTCGGGGCCATGTCATCCCCTAACACCGAAGGGCCTTTCATATGTATTGTCCCCTATGTGGGAACCCCTCAGGGTGAATACAAGGTTCAGCCTTGTTGGTTCATCATCTCCACTGTCTCTGGTTGTATCTCTAAAATGTTGGTGCATGAAGCTCTCAATTTTCGCCTCCAGCATCTTATCCTTTCATGTTTCAGGTTCCCCGTGTGGCTCTAGGTTCTCCCAGTCAGTCTCCTTGTGGTTAAAGTACCCCATGACCAGTAGCTTTGCCATGCTCATGTGGGCACTTCGGTCACCGCAGCTAGTGTATTCACCAGTACTCTGCTGCTTTCATTATACTTTGTGGGTGGTTGTGTTTGGTGATCCTAAAGAAGCTGAGCTTTCATGCCTGTCGATGCATACCCCGTGTCTCCTTCCTGCCTCTGGCATCTTTGTTGCTCCCATTCCTTCTGTGTCCCTTGACTTCTGTGTCCCTAAGACTTAAGAAATACTTCTAATATCCCTGTGACTCATCTGGGTTTTCAACTTACAGTTGTGCCTCTTCTTCCTGTATCCCTTCTCTGAAACATTCTGCCACTCTTCACCCTGTCAATTCCTCTCATTATTTTGTACGTCGTTATCATATCCCCCTATCCCTTAACTTCTTATACAACTTACCCCTTACATAGTCATGCAAACCTCTGCACTTTCTCCAATATCTTGGCGTATTTGACCAGATGAGGATTCAATACTGGTGCTGCATACTCCAGTACGCCTCACGTACACAGTGAAGAGTGTCGTGAATGATTCCATACTTAGATGTCGAAACGCTATTCTAAGGTGTACTCGCCTATTTGTACTCACCTGTTTGTGGTTGCAGGGGTCGATTCATAGCTTTTGGCCCCGCCTCTTCACTGGTCGCTACTAGGTCACTCTTCCTGCTCCATGAGCTTTATCGTACCTCTTCTTAAAGCTATGTATGGATCCTGCCTCCACTACATCACTTCCCAGACTATTCCACTTCCTGACAACTCTGTGACTGAAGAAATACTTCCTAACATCCCTGTGATTCATCTGAGTCTTCAACTTCCAACTGTGACCCCTTGTTGCTGTGTCCCATCTCTGGAACATCCTCTCTCTGTCCACCTTGTCGATTCCTCTCAATATTTTATATGTCGTTTTCATATCCTCACTATCTCTCCTGTCCTCCAGTGTCGTCAGGACGATTTCCCTTAACCTGTGTGTGTGTGTGTGTGTGTGTGTGTGTGTGTGTGTGTGGGTGTGTGTGTGCGTGTGCGCGCGTGGGGCTTCACTCACCTAGTTGTGGTTGCAGAGGTCGATTCATAGCTCCTGGACCTGTCTATTCGCTGGTCGTTACTAGGTCCACTTGCTCTCCCTTCTCCATGAGCTTTATCGAACCTCTTCTTAAAGCTATGTATGGATCTTCCCTCCACTACATCACTTTCCAGATTGTTCCACTTTCTGATAACTGAAGAAGTACTTCCCTACATCTCTGTGACCCATCTGAATTTTCAACTTCCGGTTATGACCCCTTGCTGCTGTGTCTCATCTCTGAAACATTCTGTCCCTATCCACCTTGTCAATTCCTCTCAGAATTTTATGTCTTTATCATGTCCCCTCTATCCCTCTTATTCTTCAGTGTCGTCAGGTTGATTTCCCTTAAGCTCTTCTCGTAGGGCATACCCCTTTGCTCCGGGACTAGTCTTGTTGCAAACCTATGCACTTTCTCTAATTTATTAACGTGTTTGACCAGGTGTGGTTCCATACTGGTGCTTCATACTCCAATAGGGGCTGACGTATACATTGTACAGTGTCTTGAATGACTCCTTACTTAGATGTCGAAACGCTATTCTTAGGTTTCCCAGGCGCCCATATGCTGCAGCAGTTATTTGGTTGATGTGCGCCTCAGGAGATGTGCTCGGTATGATGCTCACCCCAAGATCCATTTCCTTTAGTGAGTTTTGCAGCCTTTGTCTGCGGTCTTCTTTGTCCTTCCCCAAACTCCATGACTTTGTACTTGCTGGAGTTAAATTCCAGGAACCATTTGTCTGACCAGGCTTGCAGCCTGTCCAGGTCCCCTTGCTGGCTTACCTGATCCTCGTCCACTTGTATTTTTCTCATTAGCTTCACATCGTCTGCAAACAGGGACACTTTTGAATCCATCGATTCTGTCATGTCATTCACATACACTAGAAACAGCACCGGACCCAGGACTGACTCTGTAGAGCCTTATTCGACACATGCACCTACTCTGACACCTCGTCATGTACCAGCACACGTTTCCTTCCTGTCAGGTATTCCCTGATCCATTGCAGTACTTTCCCTGCTATTCCTGCCTGCTCCTCTAACTTTTCAACCAGTCTCTTGTGTGGTACTGTATCGAAAGCCTTCTTACAGTCCAAGAAGGTGCAGTGTACCCATCCCTCTCTCTTCTGTGTTGTGTTACCTTATCGTAGAAGTCCAGTAGGTTTGTGATGCAGGCTGTGTGTGTTTGTGTGTGTGTGTGTGTGTCGGGCTTAATAAGCCGAATTGGTCTATTAGGCCGAACTGCCGTAAAAAAAAAAAATCCAAAATTTTCTTTACGTATTCATAGGTATTTTTTCGTTGAAAACGATGTAAAAATTTTAATTTTACACCATGCCTAACTTAAGAGAGCTCACCTAACCTTGCTCTAACGAACTTAATATATTGTATATTACTTCTACTAAGCATATGATAGTACAGTTTAAATTTATTTATTATTAATTGAAACACTTGATATATAATATTTTTGCTTTGTGATAATACTGATTTTCCCAGATTTATTTCTTAAACAAATACGATCGTATTTACTTGGATCTCCTCGTTTCTGCTACATTTCAAGCTCCTGATGTGTTGATTGTAACAAGACACGCCTAGAGCTATCATTCAACTCTAACTGTTATGGTGTGTGTGGAGGGGCACTGGTATGGTAGTGGGGTGCGGCAGTGTGCGTGCATACTGACGTGCGACCACTAATGAACGCTTCCCCCTTGCAAGGAATCTCAGGCACTCGGTTGTTCCGGCGTCCTCTTCCGGTTCTGGCCTCGGCTCAAAGCTCTTACCAGTTTTCGGACGCGCGGCGGCGGGGCCGCGAGAGTCCTCACCTTTGCTGCTTGCGAGTTATTTGTGCTCGGGATAGTTGGCCTGCCAAACAGTGTACATTTTAGGGTGATTTAGCTTCCACGACCCGGAAATGTGCATTATATAGTACATAGTAAACACTAACCATGGACACGCGAAGTTATAATATACGCAATCTATTGATCCCTGAGGAATGAGAGCCCATTGGCTGACAACAAAGTGATCCTAGGAGATTCAGGCACGCTACTGGCCGCTGCCACACCGGGGCGGAGCTTGTACTCGGCGCGATATTTGACTTTGAACCAGCACACTTCTCCCTCAGTCAGATTCGATGGGTTGGAAGGAGGGTTTGGTGGAGCTCACACCACAAGTCGTATACAGAAAGATGTGTTCTCCACGGTTTACTTTAGAGGTTGATTTATTTAGGAAAGTACAACAATAACTTTAATGGAAAACAACGAAATTCTCTGTATGATCAACTCTGCCTTGTGACCTCAAGACTGAGCTCTCAATGCCTACTCACATATCTCAAGCATATCAACACGTCGGCCTTTTTCTGGACTTGTATTGTGATATCTCCGATAGGAAGTGTCTCGTCGCCCCTCAATTAGTTTTAGAGTCTTCTGACTCTGCTCTACGTCAAACAAAAACAAAGGAACAACAATGTGCCAGCTACGGATGCCCTTTCAGTGGTGTAGCACTGTCTTGATCCCTGTCTATACCACGCTTCCTGTCTCTGCTAAATATTCCCAGTGACCTGAGAACACAAGGTAACTTTTCCATGTCAACCGCATATTAATTCATATAATATTGATTGCGGAGTTGTGTACGTTTGCTGTACCGAGTTACGTTGCGACTTCCTGGGACAATTTGTGTGTATAAAAAGTCTAATGAATCACTTATATTGTGAGTTAGTGTTGTTAATCAACGCTTTTTGTCTTCGTCGCCTTCCACTAAAAAATAATCCTGCTAAACCAGCTTTCTGCATGAATCACTTGACGAGTGACAGCAGAACTGACTCAACAAATTGACTGCATAACTCACTCGAACACACAAAGGTCAGTTAAGAGCAATCATTAATACATTCAGTGAAGAGATGACAAGTTAGCATAAGAACAACATGTTTTAAAGAATTTTCCCGACAGAAGTCGCGACTTATTTTCCCGGCAGTGCGACCTGATGACTGGGGTGCGTGAGTCAGCGGCTCTGTGACCTGATGACTGGGGTGCGTGAGTCAGCGGCTCTGTGACCTGATGACTGGGATACATGAGTCAGCGCAACTCCGAATAAGAGAGACTAGTAACTGTTGAAAACTTGAAGTTTTTGCCTTTTATTTCTAAATGTTTAAATAAGAGTGACGTAAAATAGAGAATTGAGTGCCTTGAAGAAGGATTGACAGGACACGAAGTGCATCTCCAGGTGATTGAGAGTAGCGGGAAGTAGATAGCTACTTTAAAGCACACGCAAGGAGGGAGGAAGGGTATCCCCGTCCCTGCTGGCTTCACAAGCACTATCAGTACGATGACCACCCCCGCACCCCACTCCTAGCATCCTGCATACTATCACACGCTCTGTATACACACACCCCACTAACCACGTACGCCTTCCCCACGCAACACTTGCGTGCACACATTTACACATAAAAACACGCCCCTATACACACAAGACGCCCACGCTCACGTGCCAGAGGCCTCACACACTCTACGTTCATCACACGCGCAGGTTGGATTCTTCTTTCAAGTCTTCGTCTTCAGCGTGAATCTAAGAGTTTCCTGGCTAGCGAGTGTCAGGAGAGGCTTCAGCACATCACTAATTGGCAGACCCGCTCAATCTTTACCCTACTTGTTCTGCATAAGCAGTGAAAAGATACTCAAGTGTTATCTGTATATTCCAACCACAGCCACTCGCTAAGAAGTTCCTACAGTGCAAATGACGAAGCTCAAGGTCCAATACGCATAAACTTGATAAATTATTGGGCATTAATCCCTCACTCGACAAATTGACTTACAAGTGATGAGCATGTATGTACATCACTGATGCCACTTGTGGTACTTCGAAAAAAAAAACTGACATTTGGAAGTACTTTTTGTGATACTACGTGGAGCTCCAACGACTCGCGTAACTGCTGCAGGTGCTGCTCTTGGCGGAAGTACGGAAAAGTAGGTCCCTCTTTTGACGTAACTGCTTGGAGATGATAAGTTGCAAATAACTTGGAGCTGATAAATGTAGAAAATAGCAAAGAGCAGTGAAAGTGGTCAGACAATAAGAGAGTCAGTAGTTTAATTTACCGCGACTAGATATACAAAAGAACTTTTTTTATATAGAAATCAGTGATGAACTTGACACCCCATTGTGTGTAGAAATTAAACCAGGCACTATAGCAGACTCATTTTTTGGTTAGTATATTCCCCTGGAAATTACTGACTTTCCGACACTTGATCAACCCTCCGTACATTTGATCTGTACTCTGAACACTTGATCCATCCTCCGTACACTTCATTCAGACAAACACGCTTCTGCAAGCAAGCAAAATAATGGAACTTAGTTTAATGTTCATGTTGCATCTGTGAGAGAAAGAAAGCAGCGGTCAATGGTAGTAAATGTTCCTTGCAGCTACAAACACCTGCTCACGAGACCTTCACACAGTTTATCTAACATAATCCTCCTGGTATTTCCTCGTAAATTATATATATATTTTTAAGTTTCGTACTGGTTGCTTGTGAAGTGTGTCGCAAGCACTCGCCACTCTGCCCAACCCCTCCCCCCAACACTTTTACTCTAATTCAACGAGTTTATCAACTACTCTGACGACGGCCATGGGTGAAGAAGAGAGTGGCGGGGCTATGGGGTCACCGCGCATGCGCCTGGCCATGCTCAGCCAGGTCAAGGGTTACTTGGAGAACCTTAAGGACTCGATCGACTCCATCAGGGATGAAGTGTAAGTACCTCTTGATGGTGGATCTGTGTTATACTCACTAGTATAACCGGTGAGCAGTGTTATACTCACTAGCATAACCGGTGAGCAGTGTTATACTCACTAGCATAACCGGTGAGCAGTGTTGGTGGACTCTAGTGAGGTAGTCCACCGGCCCATCTCAGCTCAGTTTTGTCTCTTAAATACTGTTTATTCAGTATGGTGTGTACTGTATTGTGTATCCAATACTGTATGTTTAGTTTGCTACGATCAGCATTTGTTTTGTGTGTTGAGAATTGGGTAGTATTAAGTTTAATGTGTTCTGCTTATGTCTTAAGTTAGGTGTGTTCAGTATTGTGTATTGAATTTGATGTTTTCCATATTGTGTGTCCAGTTCACTGTGTTTAAAACTGTATATACAGTTTCCTGTGTTTAGTATAGTGCGTTGAGTTAGGGAAGTTCACTTGTGAGGAATGGATGAGAAGAAGGAATATGAGAAGAAGGATTTATGTAATGGAGATAAATACATGTATGTCGTGCCGAATGGGTAAAACTGGTTAATTAGCAAGAACTCATTTAAAATTAAATCTTTTCTAAAATTTTCTCTTATACGTTTAGAGATATTTTTTTCATTCATATGAATGTAAAAATTAATGATTTTGTACCAAAAGTACCTTAGGAAACTTACCTAACTTTATTATAACCAGCGCAATTTAATTTAGCCTAATCCAAGTAAAAATAGTTTAGATAAGTTTACAATAATTTATTAATAAAACACAATGAAATATATTTTTTTCCGTTAGGTTCAGAATGATTTTTGGGAAATTATTTCATACACAAATTTTCGCTTGCCTTATTCGGCAAGAAGAACGTTGCTATTTAAGCCAAAGTCGCAAGTTTTACCTATTCCGCATGACATGTAGACAATGAACTCTAAGGTTTTGAAAGGATTAGAAGCTTATTGTGTCTTATCAGAGCAAATAAATGTGAATAAAAAATCGGCAAGTGGTCAACTGTATCCCTCACTGTAACCTTCTTAACACAGTAATATTTACTAAATTTCTCATTTTTACCTTAGCCACAATAACCAGATCTTGCTATCTTCCTCACTATTCTAAGAACCGATGGAATTGTACATGAACGATGTACAATACCGACAAGACGATAACTCAAGCACTTGTGCAACCAGTGGATTTATCAATGCAATACAAGGACATAATACCTAACAAAAGATAAAAATGTATAGTGCGTTGCCATGTATACTTTTAATATGTATTATGTTCTTGTGTCGATAAAGCCACTGGGTGGCGAAACGTCTACATAATAGTTACCCAGATGTTGCACATGTGTCCGATTCATAAACCGATGGAAATAAAAGATTACGAGGTCTAAATGCAAAATTACGGTTCATTAAAAATATAAAACAATCATTATGTTGAATATGGGTGAGCCTGGCCCATGGCCGGGCTCTGAGAGTAGAAAACTCTCGCAAATTATCAAAGGTACTCTAATATACGGTATTCAATATCGTATGTACTCGTTCGCTTTGTTCCTGTAGGATTAATTACGTGAATTTATATTATGCATTGTATTTAATTAAGAATTACAGTATCAGTGAAAATTTTCTCATGCCTCCTACCTATAAAATTGTGTCATGCCTCCTCTCAACCTACAAAATTGTGTCATGCCTCCTCTCAACCTTCAAAATTGTGTTAAGCCTCCTCTCAACCTTCAAAATTGTGTCATGCCTCCTCTCAACCTACAAAATTGTGTCATGCCTCCTCTCAACCTCCAAAATTGTGTCATGCCTCCTCTCAACCTACAAAATTGTGTCATGCCTCCTCTCAACCTTCAAAATTGTGTCAAGCCTCCTCTCAACCTTCAAAATTGTGTCATGCCTCCTATCAACCTCCAAAATTGTGTCATGCCTCCTCTCAACCTACAAAATTGTGTCATGCCTCCTCTCAACCTACAAAATTGTGTCATGCCTCCTCTCAACCTACAAAATTGTGTCATGCCTCCTATCAACCTTCAAAATTGTCATGCCTCCTCTCAACCTCCAAAATTGTGTCATGCCTCCTCTCAACCTCCAAAATTGTGTCATGCCTCCTCTCAACCTCCAAAATTGTGTCATGCCTCCTGTCAGGGAAACGCCTTCCACCTAAACAGAAGTGTAGACAAATGAATAACTTTGAGGAATATTAATGAGAATTTTATAAGTATTTTACTTAAAATAAAAAAAAATGGATGCCATTGGTTAAAGTGGGATCTTAAGACAGGAAAAACTTCATCCAGATGTTCTTAGATGTTTAAAAGAATTGATGTTGGTAATTCTGGGTAGGCGGTGTTAGTCCGATGTTCAGGAAATCCTGTCTGTACTGGTTAGTGTTATTCCACTCCAGGTATCAAGGAGATGAAGAGTCGCTATTCCCGCTGACTGGCTTCTCGTTCCAATAAATCCAGCGTCTACTCTGGATGACCAAGCCAACAGCAGAGCTGATAATGAAAAAAACACTTAATTACATGATGATTATTAAGAATAACATTGAAAGCAGACAATGGTTGGTAAATTACTTCAGTGTCACTACTGGTAACCAGGTTAACAGTAATCAGGTGGAGGGTGGAGGTGAAGTGATTCTCCAAACTTCTTCCACACCAGGTAAGGTTAATACTACCAGGAGTAGAAACTAAAGAGACCCAGAGGAAATATGATGCTTCGCAGCGGCCCGCTAGATGGCAGTGCGGGCGGTGATACACTAACGCTTCCTAGGGGTCTGAACAACCATACCTCCATTTCAGTGACTTTTCCTCACACCTCCTCTTTATCTTCAAAATTGTGTCATGCCACCTCTCTACCTTCTAAATTGTGTCATGCCTCCTCTCTACCTTCTAAATTGTGTCATGCCTCCTCTCTACCTTCTAAATTGTATCATGCCTCCTCTCTATCTTCAAAATTGTGTCATGTCTCCTCTCAACCTTCAAAATTGTCATGCCTCCCTTTTACTTAAAATACAAGAGACAGACCTTGTGTGTGTCTTGTGTCTCCCACTGCAACAAGGAGCGTTCCTGCCTCCTCAGTCACTGGCTCCTAATTGAATTAACTCCACCTCCTGGGGTGCCTTGATGCTGCTGAATGGTTCTTGATCTAAGGAATTGGAGCTACCATCTACGTTTTCGGATTCTAATCACCTCCAATTCCCCTTGCTCTGTATGACCCGTACTGATTTAGCGCTTCTCCGTGAATATAACAGCAGCAAGAACCACAGAAACTGCAGCAGCAACAACAGCAGCAGCAGCAGCAACAACAACAACAGCAGCAGCAGCAGCAACAACAGCAGCAGTAGCAGCAACAACAGCAAAAACAGCAGCAACAACAACAACAGCAGCAACAACAGCAGCAACAGCAACAACAACAACAAGAATCGCCTGCCTCCAGGCACTCCACGTCTCCTCGCAGCCAATGTTCCCAGGCACGAGAGCTTTGCGGTATTCACAAGTGCCAGAATCCATTCCACAAGTCAGCAGGTACTCTCAAATTACACCAGCACTGTCCATTGAGCTGGCACTCAGAGCCATTAGCACAGTCATACTTTGCAGTCATTAACTAGGTCTGCCTCTGTTCTGTCTTTAGTCACTCTACACCTTACTCCTTACTGCTGCTTACACTGTTCTGTGTTCTGATCAACCAAGCTGTTGGGGCTGGACGCATGCATTCCAACGTATGCACCACAGCCCGGTGGATCAGAAACTGTCTTGAGGAATTCGTCCAATTCGTTCTTGGAAACAGTTGGGGGGGGGGTTGATAATTCCTCTTATGTTGATAAGAAAACTTTAAAAGTTTTCGTTCGATTACATTTTTTGTTACCTCTTGCTTACCCTTGCTTTTCACTGGGGATTATTTCGTAGGGAGTGATTTCGATGTGCAGAGTTGCAACTAATCCCTCCACAATTTTCCTGGTGTAAATTATCATGTCTATTTCTCGCCTACCTTCCAGTGAGGACAGTTTGATGGCTTTCAAGTGTCAACAATAATTTAGGGGTTTGACTGAGTACGTATAGTGACAGGTGTTCGTACGTTCTCCAGACCTGTACTGACGCCGGCTTTGGTAATGGTTGTTGGTGTATAGCAATATTCCATTGTAGAGAGAACAAGTGACTTAAATTTAATAGTATTGCCTTAAACTTGGCATCTCTTGTTAAGAAAGTCCAAGTTATTCAGTCTATCATTTTTCGCCCTGTTAATATCTTTGTTGTCAGTCTTGAATGTGATATCTTCTGACATTATCTTGCCTAAATCACCCCGTGTCTGTTATTCTTTCACTATACTGAATGATTTTGAGTTTGTTTTATACTACGTTGCAGTTTTCATTTCCTAATTTTTTTCCATAGTGGAGTTAATGAATTTTTGTATTCGTTGAACATCGTATTGTTTTCTATGGGCCACTGGAAAACGTGGCTTATATCAACTAGAAGATTTGCCGTGTCCTCAGTGGATGCCACTCTAATGCAAATTCTAATATCGTCTGCAAAGGATGATACGGCGCTATGATTTATTTCTGTCTGTGTCAGACATGGGAATGAGAAAATGAACTGGGGAGAGTATTGTGACTTGGTGAATAGATTTTCACTGTGGCAGCTCTGATTATACTACTTTGTTCGTTATTAAATATCTAATTTCTAACTTTTCCAGTTATTCCTTTCATTACACGCATTTTGTATTATATTACACTATGGTCAAATTTGTCGAAGACATTTGCAGTCTGTGTACACTACTGTGTATACTAAAGCTGTGTATGTATTGTTGGTGATCTCAACCAACATCTTATACAGAGAGACTTTGATGACCTCGCAATGTTTGATTTGAGAAACTTTGTTGACTTTCCGACTTACATCTCTGGCTCCTCCCTCTACCCATTAGTTAGTGATATGTCGGAAGGTATAGTCACTTGTCAACCCCTTGGCTATGTTGGATCATCTGATCACAAGGCTGTCTTTACGACACTGAAGATCCCAACAGAACGAGGTGCAGAATATATTCGTACAACCTGGCTGTGGGGAAGAGGAAACTAGCCAGCTCTTTGCTCTGAGCTCTCCACCTCGGATTGGAATGCTCTTCTCCAAGGTAATGTTGACAACCAAGTGAATGCTTTCATTGAACAAATCCATAATCTGCAACAAGAACACATCCCTCACCGGCAGTATGTGACGAAGCCTACACATCAGCCTTTGTTCGGCTTTTGTTGTAGCGAATCTGCTACTGCTAAGTACACGGCTTGGAGAAGGTATAAATGTATCCCACAATCGATAACAGGAACCTACACAGGCAAGCCTGTAGGCAAATGGGAGAAGTCCAAATGTGCTCCATCTCTAACCGGGAGATTGACACAGAAAGAAAGGTGGTATCAGGTAGAGTTGGCTTCAAAACCTGGTGGTCCTTAGTCAAGGACCGACAAGGGTGTTCACCAGATGAAATTATTCCACCTCTGAATCGACAGAATGGGACCCCCTCTACTAGTAGTCAGGAGAAAGCCGACCTCTTTGCCGAAGACCTTGCTGCCAAGATTCAAGTTCCTGATCCAGCTTGGGAACCTCCTTCGCTAGCCGCAAGAACTGTGTCAAAGTTGTCAGTGGTGACAATAAGGCAGGAGGAGGTGCATCTTCTCCTTAAATCGCTGGACCAGGAAAAGGCTGTGGGCCTAGATAAGTTGACCCCAAGATTGTTGAGTAGATGTGCACACCAGCTAGCAGCACCTCTAACTCGCATCTATCAACACTGCCTAACACAGTCTAAATGACCTTCTATGTGGAAAGGGGCAAATGTAGTCACTGTTCACAAAAAGAAGAGCAGAGTGGAAATCAGCAACTACATACCAGTGTCACTCCTGACAATCACTGCCAAGATCCTTGAGACAACAATCTCACGGCAAATGACAGTTTTTCGACTACCACTCACTTCTTTGCGACCGTCAATATGGCTTCAGAAAAGGTTACTCTGCTGCTGATCTGTTGTTAAACCTCGCCACTAAGTGGCACCAGACACTGGATGAATCAAAAGTCAGCTGTGTAGTAACATTGCTGGTGCTTTCGACCGAGTATGGTACCAGGGACTCTTGGCAAAATTGCAAGCACTTGAAATTGCAGGCTCTATACTATGTCTCCTCAGTGATTATCTTCAACGTAGATCTCTAAGTGTAGTTCTCAATGGGACAGAGTCAGCAAGACATACTATTGGGGCAAGGGTTCCACAGGGAAGTGTGCTTGGGCCATTGTTATGGAATGTCTACTTCAATGACCTTCTTTATCTCATCCTAGAATCTCATGCATATGCAGATGACTGTACTCTGACATTTACTTATCCAAGAGAGAATGCCAGCTGGTCTAAGTTACATCAATCACCAGCTTACAGCTATATCAACCTAGGGTAAACGATGGCAGGTCACATTTGCTCCTGAGAAAACACAAATGATGATGGTCTCTAGGCACTATGAGGGTAATACTAGAACAATGGTAAGAATGAATGGAAGAGTGGTGGTACCTAGGAACGAAATTGATATCCTTGGGGTGAAATTTGACTCCAAACTGACCATGAAGAATCACGCTGTAAATCTTGCAAACAAGGTGGCCAGGAAGCTTACATCACTTCGACGTATCTCGCATCTGCTTGACAGTAGAGGTTGAAAGATTCTATACGAGGCACAAGTATGCTCACACCTTGATTAAGCTCCACTTTCTTGGATTACCTGTCCCTTATCTCATCTCCGACTTCTTGACAGAATAGAGAACAGAGCAAGACGCCTCATCCCTCGCCTGAACCAAGCCTGGATGCATCTGTCATTTCAGCAGAGCCTTCAGCACCGGAAGAATGTGGGTGGCCTTACTGTTATGTACAAAGCCAATATTGTCAAAGAACCACACTTGACTCCACTCCGAGGACAGTGAGAAGTGAGTTTCAACGCAACAAGATGGGCAGGAAGCAGCAGCTTCACTCTGGCTGTACTCTTCTCCAGAACATCGCTACATATGAGATCATTTATTCCTAGGATGCCTCGAGTCTGGAACAAGTTCATACAACATAATGATATCAACAAAATAAAGTCAGTTGATCAAATGAAATTGCTGGCTCACAGATGGCTCCCACTTCAGTGCATCCAAGGCTACTTCTCAAGAGTGGCGTTGAAGGGTGTTCAGTACTGTGTTTAGTAGGGTGTGCTCAGTAAGGTGTTTTATTAAGTTTTTCAGTATGGTGTGTTCGGAATGGTTTGTTCAGTATTGTTTGTTCAATATGGTGTGCTCATTATCGTGCGATGGGTATGGTTTATTCAGTATGGTGTCTTTAGTATAGCATATTCAGTACACACACCCCATGGGGTATCTCAGATTATAATTTCAGCCATCCATGTGGAAAATATTGGTAAAAGAGGTTACCAACTTGATCTTCCCACGACCCTCTCTCTCCGTGGCTTGAGCAACACCAAGCAGCACAGTGCACTTCCATGTTCTTGCCTTGGAACCTTTGTGAGTCTCGACGTCCTTACCATTGTTTTGCCTGTGAATGACGTAACAGCATCCGTCGCAGTACATGAGCCTAAAAGCATAGATATGTGTCTTGTTTTGTAAACGGTGTGTCATTATCATGTGTGCTCACCTAGTTGTGGTTGCAGGGGTCGAGTCATAGCTCCTGGCCCCGCCTCTTCACTGGCCGCTACTGGGTCTCTCTCCCTTCGCCATGAGCCTTATCATACCTATTCTTAAAGCTGTGAATGGATCCTGCCGCCACTACATCGCTTCCCAAACTATTCCACTTCCTGACCACTCTGTGACTGAAGAAATACTTCCTAACGTCCCTGTGATTCATCTGAGTCTTCAACTTCCAGCTGTGCCCCCTTGTTGCTGTGTCCCATCTCTGGAACATTCTGTCTCTGTCCACCTTGTAATTCCTCTCAGTATTTTATATGCCGTTATCATGTCCCCCCTTTCTCTCCTGTCCTCTAATGTCGTCAGGTCGATTTCCCTTAACCTCTCCTCGTAGGACATACCCCTTAGCTCCGGGACTAGTCGTGTTGCAAACCTTTGCACTTTCTCTAGTTTCTTTATGTGTTTGGCTAGCTGTGGGTTTCGAACTGGTGCTGCGTACTCCAGTATGGGCCTAACGTACACAGTGTACAGGGTTCTGAACGATTCCTTATTAAGATGTCGAAATGCTGTTCTTAGGTTTACTAGGCGTCCGTATGCTGCAGCAGTTATTTGGTTGATGTGCGCCTCAGGAGATGTACCTGGTGTTATACTCACCCCAAGATCTTTTTCCTTGGGTGAGGTTTGCAGTCTCTGGCCCCCTAGACTGTACTCCGTCTGCGGTCTTCTTTGCCCCTCCCCGATCTTCATGACTTTGCACTTGATGGGGTTGAACTCCAGGAGCCAATTCCTGGACCAGTCCTGCAGTCTGTCCAGATCCCACCAAGTTGTAGGTCATGGCCCCGCCTATTCGTTGATCGCTACTAGGTCCACACACTCCCTGCTCCAAGAGCCTTATCGTACCTCCTCTTAAAGCTATATATGGAATTTGTGTGTGTGTGTGTGTGTGTGTGTGTGTGTGTGTGTGTGTGTGTGTGTGTGTGTGTGTGGTGTGCATTTTAAGCAGAATCTGCAAGCTTACTCAAACTCCACGACTTTACACATAAATATTTTTTTAATTAATGAAAAAAATGCTCGTTTAAGGCTCATTTTGGCTCTGTTACGCAGTACTAGGCTGTGTTTGCACCATAGACAAATTGCACACAATGTTAATTCGTTTTGAAATACCTTTTCAACAGAATTCCTCTTTCATGTTTTCACGTCTTGCAATAGTTTGGTTGCAGGCTGCAGTATTGGTTTATGTTATGGGGCAATGGCCAGAAATTTCACAAATATCACTCAAGAAAAGACGTCAGACTCAGAAATATTTTTTGTGGTTTACAGACAGTATATTTATCCTCCACTAAATCACTATGAACGCTATTTACAAATGTACAACGACTTTAACACAAATTAATGATAAGTAGCAAATACACCAAATCGCAGATGTTACTATGGCATATATCCCATAGTGACCAGATGTCACTATGGGATATATGCCAATTGAGAGCCTGAGTGTGTCTGATTGGTTAGAAGGATTACCACAGATGAAGTGGTTCACCCCCCCAGTGCCTCCCTGAGAATTCAGAATACCATGGGACACCTAACACTATAGACTGCCACTAGATGGCTCTGCTTCCCGTGCTTACAGCTGTTAAAAATGATTACAAAGATCTGTGTTTAGTTACACACACACACACACACACACACACACACACACACACACACACACATGTATACTGTTCCTACACTGCTCTGAAGGAAGGGTTGGGGAGGTTGCAGTTAAGAGTGTCATCCGAGCTGAGATGTCAGGACACTTCTGGAAAGACAGTGAATGAACGACGGTGAATTTTTTTTTTCTTTTTCTGGTCACCCTACCTTGGTGGGTGACAGCTGGTGTGATACAAGATAATATGGGTCACCACGTCAAGGTAGGGCAACCTTGGAAAGGAAACACATTCACCGTTCTTCATTCAATATCCATCTAGCCAGAAGTGCAGACACATCAAAATTTAAGTGTCCCACCTAAGTGCAACATCCCCACCCCTCCTTCGAAATGCAAACTCTGTGCTTCCCACCTCCAGCACTCGCCCCGGATGATCCCTTCTTCAAGGTGCAAGTACGGTGCTTCCCACCTCCAGCATTCACCCCGGATGATTCCTTCTTCAAGGTGCAAGTACGGTGTTTCCCACCTCCAGCACTCGCCCCGGATGATCCCTTCTTCAAGGTGCAAGTACGGTGCTTCCCACCTCCAGCACTCACCCCCGGATGATCCCTTCTTCAAGGTGCAAGTACGGTGCTCCCCACCTCCAGCACTCGCCCCGGATGATCCCTTCTTCAAGGTGCAAGTACGGTGCTTCCCACCTCCAGCACTCGCCCCCGGATGATCCCTTCTTCAAGGTGCAAGTACGGTGCTTCCCACCTCCAGCACTCGCCACCGGATGATCCCTTCTTCAAGGTGCAAGTACGGTGCTTCCCACCTCCAGCACTCGCCCCGGATGATCCCTTCTTCAAGGTGCAAGTACGGTGCTCCTTCCCCCTCCAGCACTCGCCCCGGATGATCCCTTCATAACTGCTACCTTGCTCACATTCCAACACCACGTTAGGTCATAAAAATTGTTGAATCTCCACTCCGATATACCATGCTCACACACACACGTGCTCGATGTTCAAGCCCTTTGCACTCAAAACCTCCTCTACCCCCCTCTCTTCAGCCCATAATTATTATGTTTTATTAACACATCGGTCGTCTCCCACCAAGGCAGGGTGACCCGAAAAAGAAAAACTTTCATCACACTCCACTACTGTCTTGCCAGAGGCCTGCTTACACTACACTTACAGTACATTAACACCCCTCCTTCCATAATTATAAGCATGATGATGATAATAATAATAATAATAATAATAATAATAATAATAATAAAAATAATAATAATAATAATTCTGGGAACCAGCTCACATGATATATGTTAATGTCTCGCGAGACTTTACCGAACAATGGTTGGTCAGTGTTGAATAATAAATGAACACTGAATACTGGATGAACACAGATGAACACTGAGCCAGCACCGGGTGAACACAAGATGAATGCTGAATGAACATAGGATGAACTCTGGTAGCCACTGGGCGAAGAGAGAATGAACGCTAAATGAACATAGGATGAATGCTCGTTGAATACTGAACATTAGATGAGCACTGGATGAACACTGCATGCTTGATGAACACTGGTTGAATATTGGATGTGTAGGTTGAATATTGATTGTGTAGAAGAGGTAGTAGGGAGGGGTGTAGGAGGAAGTAGGGAGGGGGTGAGGAGGAAGGAGGGAGGGGTGTAGGAGGAAGGAGGGAGGGGTGTAGGAGGAAGGAGGGAGGGGGTGTAGGAGGAAGGGGATGTAGGAGGAAGAAGGGAGGGGGTGTAGGAGAAAGGAGGGAGGGGGTGTAGGAGGAAGGAGGGAGGGGGTATAGGAGGGAGGGGGTGTCGCAGGAAGGAGAGAGAGGGTGTAGGAGGAAGGAGGTTGCGTGTATAAGGGAGGGTACAGTGTGTGAAGGTGGCTTCATAAGTAAGTTTATTTAGCTACAGACACACACAAATACAGTTACACAAATTATTATACGTAGTAACATATATATTTAAATTACCCAGGATAAACCCAAAAAAAATCAGTGAATTATTACCTTTCGGTTCCTATCTTATTATTTAAACCGTAAATGTTAAAACGGCTAATTAACTTAACTGTGTGAAAATCAGTTGCAATAAAAGGAGATATTATAGGAAAGAGGTAAACTGAGTTATTTTCATTAACATTAAAGAGAGGTTCAGCTTACAGTAATAGGTACATGAATGTTAGCTATACAAGAAATCACTCTCCTCCCTCTCTGTAGTTTCATTCATTAGGTGCCTTTTAGCTCTCTTCCTGAACTGGCTCATGCTATGTCAGGCTTTGACATGTGCAGGTAATCCGTTCCACTTCTTTATTGCTGTACAATAAAAGGTGTTTGAAGCTTGACCACCTACTTTGGGTACTACAAAGCTGTGTTCCCTTCCCCTAGTACTATAATTAATTGGCATGGTTCCCAGCCTTGATAAACTTGGCACCAAGATATTCTGGACACTGCTTGTAAGCAACTTTTTTTTTATTACCACATCGGCCGCTTCCCACCAAGGCAAGGTGGCCCGAAAAAGAAAAACTTTCATCACACTCCATCACTGTCTTGCCAGAGGCGTGCTTACACTACAGCTACAAAACTGCAACATTAACACCCCTCCTTCAGAGTGCCGGCACTGTACTTCCCGTCTCCAGGAATCAAGTCCGGCCTGCCGGTTTCCCTGAATCCCTTCATAAATGTTACCTTGCTTACACTCCAACAGCACGTCAAGTCATAAAAACCATTCGTCTCCATTTGCTCCTATCTAATACGCTCACGCACGTTTGCTGGAAGTCCAAGCCCCTCCCACACAAAACGTCCTTTACCCCCTCCCTCCAACTTTTTCTAGGCCGACCCCTACCCCGCCTTCCCTCCATTACAGATTTATACACTCTCGAAGACATTCTATTTCGTTCCATCCTTTCTACATGTCCAAACCTTCTCAATAACCCCTCCTCAGCCCTCTGGATAATAGTTTTGGTAATCCCGCACCTCCTTATTTCCACACTCCGAATTCTCTGCATAATATTTACACCACACATTGCCCTCAGACATGACATCTCTACTGCCTTCAGCCTTCTCCCTGTTGCAACATTCACTACCCATGCCTCACACCAATACAAGAGCGTTGGTATAACTATACATTCCCCTCTTTGCTTTCATGGATAAAGTTCTTTATCTCCACAAACTCCTCAGTGCACCACTCACCTTTTTCCCCTCGTCAATTTCTATGATTCACCTCATCTTTCATAGATCCATATACTGACACGTCCACTCCCAAATATCTGAATAAATTCACCTCCTCCATACTCTCTCCCTCCAATCTGATATCCAATCTTCCGTTACCTATTTTTTTGTTATCCTCATCACCTTACTCTTTCCTTTATTAACTTTTAATTTCCTTCTTTTACATACCCTACCAAACTCACCCACCAATCTCTGCAACTTCTCTTCGGAATCTCCCAAAAGCACAGTGTCATCAGCAAAGAGCAACTGTGACAACTCCCACTTTGTGTTAGATTCTTAATCTTTTAACCCCACAACTTTTGCCAACACCCGAGCATTCACTTCTCTTACAACTCCATCTATAAATATATAGAACAACCATGGTGACATCACACATCCCTGTCTAAGGCCTACTTTTACTAGGAAACAATCTCCCTCTCCCCTGCATACTCTAACCTGAGCCTCACTAGCCTCGTAAAGACTCTTCACTGCTTTCAATAACCTACCTCCAATTCCATACATTTGCAACATCTGTCACATTGCATCCCCCTATCCACCCTATCATACGCCTTTTCCAAATCCATAAATGCCACAAAAATCTCTTTACCCTTTTCTAAATACTGTTCACTTATATGTTTCACTGTAAACACTTAGTCTACACACCCCCTACCCTTCCTAAAGCCCCCTTGTTCATCTGCTATCCTGCTCTCTTAATTCTTCCAATAATAACTCTACCATACACTTTACCAGGTATACTCAACAGACTTATTCCCCTATATTTTTTACACTCTATTTTGTCCCCTTTGCCTTTATACAAAGGAACTATGCACGCTCTCTGCCAATCCCTAGGTACCTTACCCTCTTCCATACATTTATTAAATAAACATGATTTAACCAGTAATTTTACTCTTCAACATTCAACATATCCAGTTGTTATAATTCATCCTGGCTTATATGTTCTCTTGGGTCAGGTCCAGGATGAATCTCACCATTTTATTCTGGGTGATTTGTAGTTTCATTTTATTTTTGTTAAGGCAGAGTACCATGAAGGGCAAGAATAATCTATATAGCATTGCATAAGGGCTAGACATAGGGTCCTGCGAGCCTCAGTAGGTAGACACTGTGCTTGTCTGTAGAGGAACTTCAGTCTGGCATTCGCTTTATTTACTACACTGTTCCCTATCAATTCTCCTGACATGCATGGGTCAAAGGGGTTTCTTAGATATTCCATGTGAGGCGTTTCCAATTACACTAGACATTAAAAGTATTTACCCTTTTCAGTTTACTTTTCGTACCAGAGAGTGTGGCTTCTGTTTTCTCGAGGTGTAAACATAGTTTGTTGTCTACTAACCATTTGCTGCAGGATGAATTACATGATGAATAGTAAAAGGAAGATATGTGTGTGTTTGTGTGTGTGTGTGTGTGTGTGTGTGTGTTTGTGTGTGTGTGTGTGTGTGTGTGTGTGTGTGTGTGTGTGTGTGTGTGTGTGTGTGCGCGTAGGAGGAAGCGTGTGTAGGAGGAAGGAGGGGAGCGTATGTGGAAGGAGAGTGTATACAGGAGGAGGCATGAGGATATGTGTAGGAGGTAGGAAGGAGGATGGAAGGCAGGATATTGTTTATAGGAGGGTGGAAGTATGGTGGACTGTGTTTCAGGAAACTGGAAAGTGCGTGACGGAGGAGGGTAGAGGATGTGAGTGAGAGGAGGGTGGTTCATGCTCATGAAATGAGCTGAGGGTGTGTGTGTGAGAGAAGTGTGAGTGGGAGGAAGGTGGAGGGTGCGTGTTGGAGGGAAGTGCATGTGGGAGGAGGGTGTGTGTGAGAGGGGGTGCATGAGGCAGGAGGGTGCGTGTGTGAGGAAGGAGGATGGTGTACGTGGGAAAACAAATCATGCTTGCCTCTCTCTGCTAACTAAGCAGGTACTGTTGTAAGTCTAACACCAGAATAATCATGTAAAACATACATTACACAAAGTTCTAAAGATCCTCACAAACAATATCAAGGTGAACACCTCTCTAGCACGTGACCCCAAATCCAGAGAGTGAATATGTATTCAGAT
The DNA here is from genome assembly GCA_009830355.1 of Cherax destructor. NCBI lineage: Eukaryota > Metazoa > Arthropoda > Malacostraca > Decapoda > Parastacidae > Cherax > Cherax destructor. The sequence goes on along the minus strand of WNWK01007212.1, from coordinate 50,805 downwards.
ACCTTACTGGTTATAAGTGTACAGTTACCATCTAGTCAATGACTATGTACACGCTACAGTGTAGACACCAACAAAGCAATCAGGAACAAAGCCCGTTCAGTCCTAGCATAAACTGAATCTACAAAGTTGGGCAGATACTAAGACCACTCTCTGCTAAATATGCTTTGTGTTTAACAGATCGTTCAAGGTGAGGGTTGGTTTCTGCTATTTGTGGAGTTCCTCCTGGAAGAGATGAGGGGTCCAGCAGGGCACAAATTTGAGCATAGATGGTGTGACCTCTTGCTGTTCCAGGCTGGAGTGGCTGTCGGATCAGCTCCTCGACCAGCTCTTACTTGCAGCGCTTTTTACAGGGTGCATTTCATGCTTATCCTGTCGAGAGGCTAATTTCTTGAAACATGATAGTGTTCATGGATAAAAGACTTTACTGTGAGGTCAAAGAGCAAGGGTAGTGTTGGCTTTGCTATGATTTCCAGGATGAATTCTATTATGCACACATACCAAGAGAGTCCTCTAAGTTCACTTCTAGGCTCCACGCATTCATCACTGCTCTCGTCCTGATAGTTGGCTTAGTCATTTCTCAGATCATTGTGTACTCAGATTTCCATGGTGCTTTATCTGCCCTGACCCAGTATGCTTCTGTTCACCTGGGGTCTAAAATATCCAAGTGTGGTTAGCTGAGCTCCATTCATGGCACAAAGATAAGGCATTTTGTTGGTGCTCAGGCTAAGATTTCCCGGGAAGTGAACGGCTAGATAATGAGGCAAAGGCTGCTATAATGAACCCAATCTGTAACGGATTTTTGCCTTAATTTGATTTCACGAGCTATATCCATAGATACGCCCTTGGAAAGTAGAGGGCACTATAGACCTCACAGGGTTAGACAAGACGTGGGTGTTTCGTCCTCCTTTAACACGAATCGTCACTCAGACGAATCCCTGTTGATTCAGGATCGGGCACGCATCTCGCCCATAGCCGCCTCTTCCCAGGTGCTCTGGTTCCCTCCCTCTTTGTATTGCTTGTGGTGTGCAACAGCTAAGAGCACTGAGTGACCCACACGGTTATAGTTTTTTGTATATATTTATACAATTACTACTACAATGTATGTAGCGTACTCCATTTTAGCACACAAAGTCCATACTCGACGGATGCATCAAAAGACTGTCCCAAATTACTCCACAGTGGCTGTTTCAAATGCAGAGCACTGTCGCTGTTTTCAAATGACTGTGTATACTGACACCACTCGCGATGACTGACAAAGTTCACAAACTGTGATATATGTTTGTGAATGTGACCATTTCAACAATTTAATTAAAACAATCGAGTCCACTCTGAACATTACTGTCAAAACCTAACATGACAGTTTAGAACAATAATGCTCTCAAACAAACAGTCCTCACCATGGATAGAGACTACAAACACAAGACACTGCGTTAAAGTTTCAGTTCCAACAATTGGAGAATGTCAATTGAACTCTGAGCAAGTATAGGAAGGAAGGATGGGAAGTGGGGGTGGAAGGCTGCACCTGACATTTTGCCAAATCATAGACATGCTTAACCATTGTCATGTAGATAGTGTAAGACGGTGCTATTAATTTACCTCGGCTCACTTAATGTTACAAATTAATCAGACCTTTCATACAATGTTATAATGATGGTAAATAGAGACAAAAGTTATATATTGGATTATAGATTATTATACGAAAAGTCTTGATCATTATCCCTAGCTGAAACCTACTGACAGTTCATTTGTTATAATGACATAAACCTAACATTAATCATTAATATCACTAAACAGGCAAAAAAAAGGAACAACTGTACTTGCAGGATGGTGGAGGGATAGTGTGCATGTGGGATGGAGTGCCTCGACCCCAGGTGTTACCAAGACTGCACAATCTTACCCACACATCTGAGATTGTTGCAATGATCTCCTGAAGGTCATCCCCGGAGCACTAGAAGTCAGGAGCTTCACTCACTGTTTCTCCTCACGTCTCAAACACAGCTATGCAACACCTCACAGCTGGTGCTCCTCTACTGTCTTAGGTGTGAAAGTAACTCTTATACATTTATGTTATGATAGATAAATACATGGGTAAGATGGGTTGGATTTGAGTGGAACTTGCACATGAATTAATAGGGTTATCAAAGCGTATACCATGGGTAACATTGAAAATGGGTTGGGGAAATAGTTTGTGTTTGGGTTTGAAAAGGACTTGCCTAGTAAGGGCCAGTAAGCCTGCTGCAGTGTTTCTCCTTTCTTATGTTTTTATGTGATAGAAATAATATTGATGCATATCTAACCTTCAATACATACGAGGTTTTTAAACACACATACACACACACATAAACACACACACACACACACACACACACACACACACACACCTGGAATAGCCATAACCATAACTCACCGTAAGGGAAGACAACAAGACTAGATGGTGTTGTTTGGAAGCTGCAGTTATTGAGATTGTAACACTGCAGAACAGAATCGATGGGAATGACATCAACGGATGGTATCTGATCCTGGCTTACATCACAGGCTTCCCATTCACCATACCTGTATATAATGTTCTCTCATTCAACTCATTACATTGATAAAGTTTAACCCAGAGAGAAATACACAGGAACTGAACAAAATAATATAAGCATCTTGTTCTATAACATTTTATATTTTCAATTTGGAGTTGGTCCTTTAAATGCAGCTAAAACAGTACCACTTCATAGAGGTGAATCTTGAGTTATTCCTCAAGCAAAACCTGCTCTAACTCTTCCCTTGACGACGGTGGAGGAAATAGGTTAATAACTTCCTCTTTCAATTGACCCCCACAGATACTCGATAATATTTAGATCCGGCAATTGTGGGAGCCACTCCAAGTGTTCGACGCCACTTTCATGTTCTTGGTGCCAATTTTGAACAACTCTAGCGGTGTGAATTATTGCATTATCGTCTTGGGAGATAGCACAAAAAGGGACTTGTGACATATTTAAATCGATTATTCAGTCATTCGACAGTTCAGTCAGCAGGTGTTCTTGTTATTTTGTTCAACCCTTGTATCATAACTACACCAAGTTATGGATGTGGATTGAGCTGATATACACCAAGTTATAAGTGTAGAGAGAGGTGGTATACACCAAGTTATAAGTGCGAGAGTTAAGTTGTGGTACACAGTGCTAGAGATGTATCGGATGTGTATGAGGATGTCTTACTTATTTTGCGGATGCGGATGTAAGAAATTGTGCGGATATTCCGCGAATGTGGATGCGGATGAGGATGCGGATATCCGATGCATCACTGGTAGACATCATGTTACTGATGTGGAGAAATGAGGTGGTATACACAAAGTTGCAGGTGTGGAAGTAGGTGGTGGTATATACCAAGTTATAGGTGTTGATGGAGGTGGTTGTATACACTGTGTATCCTCCTCCATGTTATAGGTCGCGTGGGAGACGCATCACTCGACGATTAATCTGGCAAAGTGATCTTTGAAATCAGGTAAAAAAAAATTCTAAAATTGGTTTGAAAATAAAATTTGCCCTTTGTTGCACTGGGTTTAGACATGATGTGACTTAGAGAGTTAATGGGTATGGGTATATATGTTTATGTATGTACGTACACACACACACACCACACACACACATATACACATACACATACACACACACACACACACACACACAAGACGACAGGAGAGATAGGGGGGGTATGATAACGACATATATAATACTGAGAGGAATCGACAAGGTAGACAGAGACAGGATGTTACAGAGATGGGACACAGCAACAAGGGGTCACAGTTGGAAGTTGAAGACTCAGATGAAACACAGGGATGTTAGGAAGTATTTCTTCAGCCACAGAGTTGTCAGGAAGTGGAATAGTCTGGGAAGTGATGTAGTGGAGGCAAGATCCATAAATAGCTTTAAGAAGAGGTATGATAAAGCTCATGAAGCAGGAAGAGTGACCTAGTAGCAACCGGGGCCAGGAGCTGTGACTCGACGTCTGCAACCACAACTAGGTGAGCACACACACACATTGTGTGGTCCCGTGGACTAGAGCGTCATGAGTTTTCGCTCACCATGAGGCGAGCCAAAGCAACATGGGTTCGACTCCTTGGCTAGTCGCAGTGTTGTTATTGATCAATACCACTCGTTCGTGGTTAATAACATATATATATATATATATATATATATATATATATATATATATATATATATATATATATATATATATATATATATATATATGCAAAAGATCACAGTAAACAGGTGATATCAAAATATGCAAGACAACCACTATGAAAAAATATAGAGGAATTCCAAGCGCTTTCGTGACTACTCACATTATCAAGGAACTATAACAGGAAAACATGACAAGAAGGCTTATATAAGGGGCGAGACTACCTCACAGTCACATCACACTAACAAAGACTACACCTCACAGTAGCGTAACATCTCACGACTCTGTGAAGAGGAACATAAGAAAGGACCTGAAACTCTTCCCAAGAATTAAGATTAGTCCAATTTATCATTAAATTCTTCCCAAATTTTATTAATTATAAATGAATCCAATTTATATAAACCAAAAGAAATATTCATATTATTTTCAAAACTGCTTTTAATGAAACATGATTCTATTATATTTCTCTCAACCATGGACTTGCTTGATACAACCTTCTCAGCATTTTGAAAATCAATTGGATGGTTAAAATCTTCACATGAATAAATAGAGCATTAGAATCTTGTCCAGTTCTAATGCTATATTTATGTTGTTTTAATCTTAGTTCAAGACTTTTACCAGTTTGACCATAATAAACTTTATCACATATTTTACAGGGAATCTTATAGACACATCCGTCAGCATTTTGGGGGGAACTTTTTATCAAAAGTCTTTTTACTGTATCAAGATTTTTAAATACAACTTTGATATTAAAATTCTTAAGAAAGGAAGGCATATCAACAAGTTTTCATGGTAGGGAGAACCAACATATTTTTGGTTGAATAAGGTTGGTTGTCCCTTTTTGGATTGTAAAAAGTATTCCTAGCTATTTTAAAAGATTTATCAATTATGTTTCTTGGGTATTTTAAATCATTAGCTATTTCATAAATTTTAGAGATTTCTTCATCTATGAACTCTGGACTACAAATACGTAAAGCTCTCAAAAACATTGAAGAAAAAACCGACACTTTAACTCTATCTTGATGTGAAGAGTAATAGTGTACATAGGAACAATTATTTGTAGGTTTTCTGTAAATTTAAAATTTAAAATCAATGTTACCCTTAATAATAAAAACATCTAGGAAGGGCAATGAGTTATTTACTTCGAATTCAACAGTAAAATTTATAGAATGAGCTAAGCTATTTAATTTAACAAGGAAATGGTTTATATCTACATTCTTAGGCATAAGGCACAAAATATCATCAACATATCTATACCACTTAGCTCTATAGGGAAGGATAGTGTTAAGCAATCTTGTTTCGAAAAATTCCATATATAAGTTACTAAGAACAGGTGAAAGAGGATTTCCCATTGCCATACCAAACTCTGAGTGTAAAACTCATCATTAAATACAAATTTTGCATCAACAATACAAAGTTTAATAAGTTTAATGATAGTAGGAACATAATTGATAAATCTTTTAAAATAGCTAGGAATACTTTTTACAATCCAAAAAGGGACAACCAACCTTATTCAACCAAAAATATGTTGGTTCTCCCTTACCATGAAAACTTGGTTGATATGCCTTCTTTTCTTAAGAATTTTAATATCAAAGTTGTATTTAAAAATCTTGATACAGTAAAAAGACTTTTGATAAAAATTCCCCAAAATGCTGACGGATGTGTCTATAAGATTCCTGTAAAATATGCGATAAAGTTTATTATGGTCAAACTGGTAAAAGTCTTGAACTAAGATTAAAACAACATAAATATAGCATTAGAACTGGACAAGATTCTAATGCTCTATTTATTCATGTGAGAGACTTTAACCATCCAATTGATTTTCAAAATGCTGAGAAGGTTGTATCAAGCAAGTCCATGGTTGAGAGGAATATAATAGAATCATGTTTCATTAAAAGCAGTTTTGAAAATAATATGAATATTTCTTTTGGTTTATATAAATTGGATTCATTTATAATTAATAAAATTTGGGAAGAATTTAATGATAAATTGGACTAATCTTAATTCTTGGGAAGAGTTTCAGGTCCTTTCTATGTTCCTCTTCACAGAGTCGTGAGATGTTACGCTACTGTGAGGTGTTGTCTTTGTTAGTGTGATGTGAGGTGTTTCTGCCCCTTTATAAGCCTTCTTCTACGTTTCCTTTTATAGTTCCTTGATAATGTGAGTAGTCACGAAAGCGCTTGGAATTCTTCTATTTTTCATAGTGGTTGTTTTGCATATTTTGATATCACCTGTTTACTGTGATCTTTTGCATATATATATATATATATATATATATATATATATATATATATATATATATATATATATATATATATATATATATATATATATATATATATATAATGTACATATATATATTACACTCCAACAGCTCGTGAGGTCCCAAAAACCATTCGTCTCCATTCACTCCTATCTAATATGCTCACACCATCTTGCTGGAAGTCCAAGCCCCTCACCCACAAAACCTCCTTTACCCCCTCCCTCCAACCTTTTCGAGGACGACCCCTACTCAGCCTTCCTTCCTCTACAGATTTATACGCTCTCCAAGTCATTCTACTTTGTTCTATTCTCTCTAAATGACCAAACCACCTCAACAACCCCACTTCAGCCCTCTGACTAATACTTTTAGTAACTCCTCACCTCCTCCTAATTTCCACACTCCGAATTCTCTGCATAATATTTACACCACACATTGCCCTCAGACAGGTTATCACTGCCTCCAGCCGCCTCCTCGCTGCAGCGTTCACAACCCAAACTTCACACCCATATAAGATTGTTCGTACCACTATAATTTCATACATTCCTTTCTTTTCGTCCATGGATAACGTTTTTTGTCTCCTCAACGCACCACTCACCTTTTTTCCCTTCATCAGTTCTATGGTTAACCTCATCCTTCATAAACCCATCCGCTGACAAGTCAACTCCCAAATATCTGAAAACATTCGCTTCTTCCATACTCCCTCCCATGTGATATCCAATTTTTCTTTATTTAAATCGTTTGATACCCTCATCACCTTACTCTTATCTATGTTCACTTTCAACTTTCTACCTTTACACACTCTCCCAAACTCGTCCACTAATCTTTGCAACTTTTCTTTAGAATCTCCCAAAAGCACAGTATCATCCCATTTTGTATTTGTTTTCCCATAATTTAATCCCACCCCCTCTTCCCAACACCCTAGCATTTACTTCTTTTACAACCCCATCTATAAATATATTAAACAACCATGGTGACATTACACATCCCTGTCTAAGACCTACTTTTACCGGGAAGTAATCTCCCTCTCTCTTACATGCCCTAACCTGTGCCTCACTATCCTCATAAAATCTACAGCATTGAGTAGCTTACTGCCTATTCCACACACTTGCAACATCTGCCACATTGCTCCCCTATTCACTCTATCATATCTCTTTTTCTAAATCCATAAATGCAATGAAAACTTCCGTACCTTTATCTAAATACTGTTCACATATATGCCCCAATGTAAGCACTTGATCTACACATCCCCTACCCACTCTAAAGCCTCCTTCCTCATCTGCAATCCTACTCTCTGTCTTACCTCTAAGTCTTTCAATAATAACCCTACCATACACTTTGCCTGGTATACTCAGTAAACTTATTCCCCTATAATTTTTACAATCTCTTTCGTCCCCCTTCCCTTTATATAAAGAAACTATTCACGCTCTCTGCCAATCCCTAGGTACCTTTCCCTCTTTCATACATTTATTAATCAAAAACACCAACCACTCCAACACTATATCCCCCCCTGCTTTAACATTTCTGTCTTGATCCCGTCAGTTCCAGCTGCTTTACCCCCTTTCATTCTAGGTGTGTATATATATATATATTTTTTATTTTTTTTATTAACACATCGGCCGATTCCCACCAAGGCAGGGTGGCCCGAAAAAGAAAAACTTTCATCATCATTCACTCCATCACTGTCTTGCCAGAGGGGTGCTTTACACTACAGTTATAAAACTGCAACATTAACACCCCTCCTTCAGAGTGCCGGCACTGTACTTCCCATCTCCAGAACTCAAGTCCGGCCTGCCGGTTTCCTGAATCCTTCATAAATGTTACTTTGCTCACACTCCAACAGCACGTCAAGTATTAAAACCATATGCCTCCATTCACTCAAATCAAATACGCTCACACATGCTTGCTGGAAGTCCAAGCCCTCGCACACAAACTTCCTTTACCCCTCCCTCCAACCTTTCCTAGGCCGACCCCTACTCCGCCTTCCCTCCACTACAGATTTATACACTCTCGAAGTCACTCTGTCTCGTTCCATTCTCTCTACATGTCCAAACCACCTCAACAACCCTCCTCAGCTCTCTGGACAATCGTTTTGGTAATCCGCACCTCCTCCTAATTTCCAAACTCCGAATTCTCTGCATTATATTCACACCACACATTGACCTCAGACACGACATCTCCACTGCCTCCAGCCTTCTCCTCGTTGCAACATTCATCACCCATGCTTCACACCCATATAAGAGCGTTGGTATAACTACTCTCATACATTCCCTCTTTACTTCCATGGACAAAGTTCTTTGTCTCCACAGACTCGAAGTGCTCCACTCACCCATTTCCCTCATCAATTCTATGATTCACCTCATCCTTCATAGACCCATCTGCTGACATGTCCACTCCCAAATATCTGAATACATTCACCTCCTCCATACTCTCTCCCTCCAATCTGATATCCAATCTTTCGTCACCTATTCTTTTTGTTATCCTCATCACCTTACTCTTTCCTATATTCACTTTCAATTTTCTTCTTTTACACACCCTACCAAATTCACCCACCAACCTCTGCAACTTCTCTTCAGAATCTCCCAAAGCACAGTGTCATCAGCAAAAAGCAACTGTGACAACTCCCACTTTGTATTTGCTTCTTTATCTTTTAGTCCCACACCTCTTGCCAGGACCCTCGCATTCACTTCTCTTACAACCCCATCTATAAATATATTGAACAACCACGGTGACATCACACATCCTTGTCTAAGGCCCACTTTTACTGGGAAATAGTCCCTTCCCTCCTACACACTCTAACCTGAGCCTCACTATCCTCATAAAAACTCTTCACTGCTTTCAGTAACCTTCCTCCTATTCCATACAACTGCAACATCTGCCACATTGCCCCTATCTACCCTATCATACGCCTTTTCCAAATCCATAAATGCCACAAAAACATCTTTACCCTTATCCAAATACTGTTCACCTATATGTTTCACTGTAAACACTTGGTCTACACCCCTACCTTTCCTAAAGCCCCTTGTTCATCAGCTATCCTGCTTTCTGTTTACTCCTAATTCTTTCAAAATAACTCTACCATACACTTTACCAGGTACACTCAACAGACTTATTCCCTATAATTTTTGCACTCTCTTTTGTCCCCCTTGCCTTTATACAAAGGAACAATACACGCTCTCTGCCAATCCCTAGGTACCTTACCCTCTTCCATACATTTATTAAATAATAGCACCAGCCACTCCAAAACTATATCCCCACCTGCTTTTAACATTTCTATCTTTATCCCATCAATCCCAGCTGCCTTACCCCTTTCATTCTACCCACTGCCTCACGAACTTCCCTACACCCACAACTGGCTCTTCACACTCCTACAAGATGTTATTCCTCCTTGCCCTACACACGAAATCACAGCTTCCTGTCTTCATCAACATTTAACAACTCCTCAAAATATTCTCTCCATCTTCCCGATACCTCTAACTCTCCATTTAATAACTCTCCTCTCCTATTTTTAACTGTCAAATCCATTTGTTCTCTAGGCTTCCTCAACTTATTAATCTCATTCCAAAACTTTTTCTTATTTTCAACAAAATTTGCTGATAACATCTCACCCACTCTCTCATTTGCTCTCTTTTTACATTGCTTCACCACTCTTTTAACCTCTCTTTTTCTCTCCATATACTCTTCCCTCCTTGCATCACTTCTACTTTGTAAAAACCTCTCATATACTAACTTTTTCTCCCTTACTACTCTCTTTACATCATCATTCCACCAATTGCTCCTCTTCCCTCCCGCACCCACTCGCCTGTAACCACAAACTTCTGCTGAACACTCTAACACTACATTTTTAAATCTACCCCATACATCTTCGACCCCATTGCCTACACTCTCACTAGCCCATCTATCCTCCAATAGTTGTTTATATCTTACCCTAACTGCCTCCTCTTTTAGTTTGTAAACCTTCACCTCTCTCTTACTTACTGATTCTATTTTCCTTGTATCCCATCTACCTTTTACTCCCACTGTAGCTATAACTAAAAAGTGATCTGATATATCTGTGGCCCCTCTATAAACATGTACATCCTGAAGTCTACTCAACAGTCTTTTATCTACCAATACATAGTCCAACAAACTACTGTCATTACGCCCTACATCATATCTTGTATACTTATTTATCCTCTTTTTCTTAAAATATGTATTACCTATAACTAAACCCCTTTCTATACAAAGTTCAATCAAAGGGCTCCCATTATCATTTACACCTGGCACCCCAAACTTACTTACTACACCCTCTCTGCATGTTTCTCCCACTTTAGCATTTAGGTCCCCTACCACAATTACTCTCTCATTTGGTTCAAAAGTTCCTATACATTCGCTTAACATCTCCCAAAATCTCTCTCTCTCCTCTACACTCCTCTCTTCTCCAGGTGCATACACGCTTATTATGACCCACTTTTCGCATCCGACCCTTATTTTAATCCACATAATTCTTGAATTTACACATTCATATTCCCTCTTTTCCTTCCATAACTGATCCTTCAACATTATTGCTACCCTTCCTTAGCTCTAACTCTCTCAGATACTCCTGACTTAATCCCATTTATTTCTCCCCACTGAAACTCGCCTACCCCCTTCAGCTTTGTTTCGCTTAGGGCCAGGACATCCAACTTCTTTTCATTCATAACATCGGCAATCATCTCTTTCTTATCATCCGCACTACATCCACGCACATTCAAACAACCCAGTTTTATAAAGTTTTCTTCTTCTCTTTTTTAGTAAATTTGTACAGGAGAAGGGGTTACTAGCCCATTGCTCCCGGCATTTTAGTCGCCTCATACGACACGCATTGCTTACGGAGGAAAGATTATTTTCCACTTCCCCATGGACAATAGAGAAAATAAAAAGAACAAGAGCTATTAAGAAAAAGAAGAAAAACCTAGATGTGTGTATGTATATATATGCATGTGAATGCCAGTGTAGTGTGACCTAAAGTGTAAGTAGAAGTAGCTAGATATACCTGTTATCCAGCGTGTTTATGAGACAGAAAAAAGACACCAGCAATCCTACCATCATGTAAAACAGTTTCAGGTTTCTGTTTCACAGTCACCTGGCAGGACGGTAGTACCTCCCTGGGTGGTTGCTGTCTACCAACCTACTACCTATATATATATATTCAGAAAAACCACTGTGAAAATAATAGTGACCTTTCAAGCACTTTGCTAGTAAATGCTTTACAAAACTGACACGTTGATAAATGAGACACTTTTGCAACACTTGTGTATCTTTATTCTGGAAACGTTTTGCCACACAGTGGCTTCTTCAGTCCAGTGCAGAAAAAGGCGGAATAAGGGGAGGAGTTCGAGGTAATCAGTCGCTCAGCCTTGAGTCTATATATTAAGTCCCTCAATCTTGACAAAAGTGCAGCATAGCGCAAATGGGGAGAGACGAGGTGCGTCAGTGGTGGGAGGAGTCACCAGCGAACAAAGCCACTAATGCAAGTAAGTCGTGTCTATAGATTAGACAAGTGTTGAAGAAATCTCTGCATCAGGATCGCAAGATTTTGCCGTGTCGAAAATTCAGTGTGTGTGTGGGGTTCGAACCCGCAGGAAGGCAGCCTTGCAAACTACCAAGGTAACACAGTGATACTTCCGATACACTTGAGAAGCTAACATGGACCACCACTGAGACCACACATGCAAGTCAGTTGTCCCAGATAATTTAACACGATTATTATTGCAAAAGGCACTTTAATCCCAGGACAGAGAACTTTCATGCGCCTCAATACCATTAGTGTGGTAAGAGAGATATGTCCCTCGACACTTCATTTTTGATAATACAAAAGACATTTAGAGCAGAACATGCCTCTAAAAATACATGTTCTCTCAAGGAGAGCTTTATCAAGTCATGACTTTATAAAGCCAACCAGCTTTCATCTATGATATTCAGATATTTCTTGAGTTGCAAGTCTTTGATGGCAGTCACCTGAGATGCAGTATCCACCAGGGTGTTGAAAGAGCTGGGGGTCTTCTCTCTCATTAAGTTCAATACTTTGGTCTTGTGTTGCAGGGAACTAGTGCAGAAACCTGTCTCTGGTGTGAAGATAATATATTCACCTCAAAGAATCTATCATCTGAACATCGGTAAAATTAAGAATGAAGGAAGGATGTCAGAAGTGATGTCACTCTCGCAGGCCTTGACGAACAAGTCTGTCTTATTTATAAGTCAGGGATAAATTTCTCTCTACCTCGTCCTCTCCTCAAACATGGAATTCCAGGTCCCGTGTAATTCCTGTTTGGGACTGAGGATGTTGTCGTAGGTGATTCATGTTGTTGAGTTACAAGTGTAAGCTTATTCCGCTCTCTTTCAAGGAAATTTCCCCAGTCGGCAGTTACGTTATGATAATGTGATGTTAAGTGGAGAGGTTATGTACATGTTTGTGTCTTAAATCCACCCAAGACTAGATGCGTTCCCACCTCCCACTTTGTTACTCACCACTCCATCATCTCACCATCACTCCATCACCTCATTACCACACCATCACCTCACCACCACCTCACTACCACCACTACTCCGTCACCTCACCACCACTCCATCACCTCACCACCACTACATTACCTCACCACCACTCCACCCACCACCACTCCATTACCTCATCACCACTCCATCACCTCACCACCACTCCACCCACCACCACTCCATTACCTCACCACTACTCCAGCTCACTACCCCTCCATCACTACATCACCCAAGCCAATTAGACAATGCCAAACTTAATGTGTTTTTGTTCCCTGATTTGCCTGGTTAATATACCATTGTTCTTGACCTGCCTCGTCAGTTTAACATTGTCCTTGTCATGCCTGGCCATTGTAACATTGTTCTTGATATGTCTGGTCAATATAACATTGTTTTTTAACATTACTGGTCAATAAAATATTTTTCTCGACTTGTGTGGTCAGTATAACATTGTTCTCGACTTGTGTGGTCAGTATAACATTGTTCTTGACTTGTGTGGTCAGTATAACATTGTTCTTGACTTGTGTGGTCAGTATAACATTGTTCTTGACCTGTGTGGTCAGTATAACATTGTTCTTGACTTGTGTAGTCAGTATAACATTGTTCTTGACTTGTGTGTCAGTATAACATTGTTCTTGACTTGTGTGTCAGTATAACATTGTTCTTGACTTGTGTGGTCAGTATAACATTGTTCTTGACCTGTGTGGTCAGTATAACATTGTTCTTGACTTGTGTAGTCAGTATAACATTGTTCTTGACTTGTGTGTCAGTATAACATTGTTCTTGACTTGTGTGTCAGTATAACATTGTTCTTGACTTGTGTGGTCAGTATAACATTGTTCTTGACTTGTGTGGTCAGTATAACATTGTTCTTGACTTGTGTGGTCAGTATAACATTGTTCTTGACCTGTGTGGTCAGTATAACATTGTTCTTGACTTGTGTAGTCAGTATAACATTGTTCTTGACTTGTGTGTCAGTATAACATTGTTCTTGACTTGTGTGGTCAGTATAACATTGTTCTTGACTTGTGTGGTCAGTATAACATTGTTCTTGACTTGTGTGTCAGTATAACATTGTTCTTGACTTGTGTGGTCAGTATAACATTGTTCTTGACTTGTGTGGTCAGTATAACATTGTTCTTGACTTGTGTGGTCAGTATAACATTGTTCTTGACTTGTGTGTCAGTATAACATTGTTCTTGACTTGTGTGGTCAGTATAACATTGTTCTTGACTTGTGTGGTCAGTATAACATTGTTCTTGACTTGTGTAGTCAGTATAACATTGTTCTTGACTTGTGTGGTCAGTATAACATTGTTCTCGACCTGTGTGGTCAGTATAACATTGTTCTTGACTTGTGTAGTCAGTATAACATTGTTCTTGACTTGTGTGGTCAGTATAACATTGTTCTTGACCTGTGTAGTCAGTATAACATTGTTCTTGACTTGTGTAGTCAGTATAACATTGTTCTTGACTTGTGTGGTCAGTATAACATTGTTCTTGACCTGTGTGGTCAGTATAACATTGTTCTTGACCTGTGTGGTCAGTATAACATTGTTCTTGACTTGTGTGTCAGTATAACATTGTTCTTGACTTGTGTGTCAGTATAACATTGTTCTTGACTTGTGTGTCAGTATAACATTGTTCTTGACTTGTGTGTCAGTATAACATTGTTCTTGAGTTGTGTGGTCAGTATAACTTTGTTCTCGACCTGTGTGGTCAGTATAACATTGTTCTTGACTTGTGTGGTCAGTATAACATTGTTCTTGACCTGTGTGGTCAGTATAACATTGTTCTTGACTTGTGTGGTCAGTATAACATTGTTCTTGACTTGTGTGGACAGTATAACATTGTTCTTGACCTGTGTGGTCAGTATAACATTGTTCTTGACTTGTGTGATCAGTATAACATTGTTCTTGACCTGTGTGGTCAGTATAACATTGTTCTTGACCTGTGTGGTCAGCATAACATTGTCCACAACAGACACATGGATGTTACATACGAGACCTGAAACAATTTTAGTTATTTTTTACTCGCTCGTTCTTAAGTGTTTTGCGTTTATAACTACGATAACAGTTGTGTAATGATCACTGTAACAATGATCAACTCTGGTAATTATGACGTGAAGACAATGAAGTAGGAGCCGGATACATAGACTTGCTATGAACAGTAATGAAGACAATTCACAGCTGCTGAAGTAAGTTTTGTTTTGGCGATGTTTCGAGGGAAAATGAATGTTTGAGGAGTGTTGAACCAGGGAAGGGAATATATGTTGTGCCTGACATTAGAGGGAGACATTGTTGCAGGGGTAGGTAGGCAAACTTGGAGTGCCACTGATAAATGGCAACTGACGGGCCTCTAAAGGAATTGTATAGGAAATGAGGAAGATGAATATTCGAGGTATGAAGAGATCAGTGACGGCAGTTTGCTAGACTTATGTATTGCTGGATATACGAGATAAATGGACAAGTCTGAAGGTGTATGTTTATTGAGGAGCGACTGATGTGTCAACTCATTATTTAGTGGTAAGTAGAGTAATAGATGAAATACAAGGTGAATGTTGTCGGTGGGTAAGAGTGAGTTTACCTGTAGAGGGTTTCGGGGGTCAACGCCCCCGCGGCCAGGTCTGAGACCAGGCCTCAGGGTGGATCAGTGTCTGATCAACCAGGCTGTTACTGCCGGCCCCAGGCAAACTGACGTATGAACCACAGCCCAATTGGTCAGGTACTGACTTTAGGTGCCTGTCCAGTGCCTTCTTGAAGACAGCCATGGGTCTATTGGTAATCCCCTTAATATATGCTGGGAGGCAATTGAACAGTCTTGGGCCCCGGACACTTATTGTGTTATCTCTCAGTGTACTCGTGGCGCCCCTGATTTTCATCGGGGGAATGTTGCATCTCCTGCCGAGTCTTTTGCTTTCATAGGGAGTGATTTTCGTGTGCAAGTTTGGTACCAATCCCTCCAGGACCTTCCAAGTATATATGTATCTCTCTCGCCTGCGTTCCAGGGAATACAGATAAAGGACCTTCAACCCTTCCCAGTAATTTAGGTGCTTTATCGTACTTGTGTGTGCTGTGAAAGTTCTTTGTACACTCTCTAGGTCTGCAATGTTGCCAGCCTTGAAGGGGGCTGTTAGTGTACAACAGTATTCCAGCCTAGAGAGAACAAGTGATTTGAAGAGTGTCATCATGGGCTTGGCGTTCCTAGTTTTGAACGTTCTCATTATCTATCCTATCATTTTCCTAGCCGATGAGGTAGATACATTGTTGTGGTCTTTAAAGGCGAGATCCTCTGACATTATCACTCCCAAGTCCTTCACATTTCATTTTCGCTCTATTATATGGTTAGAATTTGTAGTATACCTTGATACATTTTTTTATTTCCTAAAGTTTTCCTTATCTGAGTAGTTTAAATTTCTCCTCGTTGAACTTCATATTGTTTTGAGTGGCCCATTTGAAGATTTGGTGATGTCCGCTTGGAGTTTAGCAGTGTCTTCAATGGAGGTCACTGCCATGGCAATCCGGGTGTCATCCGCAAAGGAAGACACGGAGCTATGGCTTACATCTCTGTCTATGTCAGAAATGAGGATGAGGAATAGAAAGGGAGCGAGTACTGTGCCTTGTGGAACAGAGCTTTTCACCGTGGCTGCCTCGGACTTTACTCTGTTTACTATTACTCTTTGTGTTCTATTTGTCAGGAAGTTATAGATCCATATACCAATTTTTCCTGTTATTCCTTTATCACGCATTTTGTGCGCTATTACACCATGGTCACACTTGTCGAAATCTTTTGCAAAGTCTGTGTATACTACATCTGTATTTTGTTTATCCTCAACAGCATCCAGGACCCTGTCATAGTGGTCCAGGAGCGACCTGCTCTAAATCCGTGTTGCCCTGGGTTGTGTAATTGATGGGTGTCTAGGTGGTTGGCGATGTTGCTTCTTAGAACCCTCTCAAAGATGTTTATGATATGGAATGTTAGTGCTATCAGTCTGTAGTTCTTTGCAATTGCTTTACTGTCACCTTTGTAGAGTGGGGCTATGTCTGTTGTTTTTGGTGTGTGTGGTATGACCCCTGTGTCCATGCTCCCTCTCCATAGAATGCTGAAGGCACGTGATAGGGGCTTCTTGCAATTCTTGATGAACACGGAGTTCCATGAGTCTGGGCCTGGGGCAAAGTGCACATGCATGTCATTTATTGCCTTTTCAAAGTCTTGTGGAGTTAGAATAATATCCGAGATTTTTGAGATGATCAAATTTTGCGTTTCGTTCATAAAGAATTCATTTGGATTGTCGACCCTTAGTCTGGGCAGCGGCTCACTGAACAATGAGTCGTATTGGGACTTTAATATCTCACTCATTTCTTGGCTGTCATCTGTGTATGTCCTTTCCCGCTTAAGCAGAGGCCCAATACTGGATGTTGTTTTTCCGTTAGATTTGGCATAAGAGAAGAAGTATTATGGGTTTTTTCAATTTCATTTTTGGCTTTTAGTTCTTCCTGAGATTCTTGTCTCTTGTAAGATTCCTTCAGTTTAAGTTCGATATTTGCAATTTCATTGACCAGTGCCTCTCTACGTATTTCAGATATATTGACCCCTCTCAGCAGCTCTGTGACTCTTCGCCTTCGTCTGTATAGGGAGCGTCTCTCTCTAGTTTACATCTTCTCTTTCTTTTTCTTAATGGAATGTGTCTTGAGCAGATCTCAAGAACCACAGAGTTCACTTTTTCTAGGCAACTGTTCGGATCCGTGTTGTTTAGGATATCTTCCCAGCTTGTTTCATTTAGGACACGGGAAGTGGAAGTAAATGAACTGAGATAAGATACAGGTAGTGGGAGTTATAAACAAGTATCGAAAGAAAAGTGGACTAGAGAGAATATTGGTAATGAATATGTCGAAGAGGCATGGTGACCTCAATAGGAAGAAAAAGACCATTTCTTGTGCTCGCTCTAAAAACGTTTATACTGTCCCCTTTGCGCAGTGCGACAGTTACGCAGGTTAACCCGGCAGACACGTGTTCACAGTAATTTATGAACACACATACGCCTGTAATATAGATGACACTAGTAACGCATGTGTCATACACAGAAACACTGGGGAACATCTCAAAGATAATGAGATGTTCCCCAGACTGGTGGCGAAGCCGTTGCCTTGAAGAGTCATACGTAGGTTCATCATTTCCAGTCTTATTATGATCTAAGAACCTGCTATCCCGAGCCTGCCCGTGACACACCTGTGTCCTGCAACCAAACCTGCTCACACTAGTTGTATTCCGTACACACCTGTTGTTGCTACTCACTCAACAAACCTACACTGCTTTGTTGCTCCTACACACTCTGTGTCTGCAACACACTACTACTGTACTCTCTACCTGACACACTCTGTCTCTAACCACACTGCTAGCTATGCCTCTGACTACACCTGTGTCCTGCAACCACACCTGCTGTTACTTGCTCTGACACACTGTCTGCAACACTACCTGCTGTTGTTGCTACACACTACTTCTACAACACACCTGCTTGTTGCTCTACTACCTGTCCTACCACACTACTCTTACTGCTTAACTATTAACTACTTAACTACTACTACAACTACTACTACTACTAGTACTACTGCTACTAACTACTACTACTTACTACTAACTACTACTACTACTACTGCTACTACTTACTACTAACTACTAACTATTAACTACTACTACTACTACTACTACTACTACAACTACTACTACAACTACTACTACTACTAGTACTACTGTTACTAACTACTACTACTTACTACTAACTACTACTACTACTACTGCTACTACTATACTACTACTAACTACTACTACTACTACTACTACTACTACTACTACTACTACTACTACTACTAACTACTAACTACTACTACTACAACTACTACTACAACTACTACTAACTACTAGTACTACTACTAACTACTACTACTCTCTCCTGTACCACTTATGTCATACTCGTCACGTATTTCAAGCGACCAAGATTCCAGTACTGAAACGTTATTTAATAACAATGTTCTAAGTGAATGCCATTTCTCTCTACTGGTCCATGCTAGGCGGGTCTTACTCCCACACAACCACACCCACTTGTGCAACTCTTCAGTCTAGTTTTAAAGCTACCTAAAGTCTCTCTTTAATAACACTACTTGATAGTTTGCACAACTCATCTCACTAATTCTGCTGTCAAACCATTTCTTCTCTGTATCCTTTCAAAATGCAAATTTATCCAACTTAAATGCATTATTGCGATTCCTATCTTCAGGATATTTTAAGCATTCAATTTAATCTTCGTTCTTTATTCACTGGGTCACCTTATTAGGAAACGTTTTGCTCACCGGGAACTTTATTTATCTAATGAATTGTCTATGGTCGAAACGTTTCGTAGTAAAATATTCTGATACACGAGTCTTTTTTTACTTATCCTCCTCTAGATAAATGGTTCAGAGAACCGACAAGTTGATAAATTAGACACACAAAGATACCCCAAGTGTTGCACATGTGTCTAGTTTATCACACAAAGATACCCCAAGTGTTGCACATGTGTCTAGTTTATCACACAAAGATACCCCAAGTGTTGCACATGTGTCTAGTTTATCACACAAAGATACCCCAAGTGTTGCACATGTGTCTAGTTTATCACACAAAGATACACCAAGTGTTGCACATGTGTCTAATTTATCACACAAAGATACACCAAGTGTTGCACATGTGTCTAATTTATCACACAAAGATACACCAAGTGTTGCACATGTGTCTAGTTTATCACACAAAGATACCCCAAGTGTTGCAATGTGTCTAGTTTATCACACAAAGATACTCCCAAGTGTTGCACATGTGTCTAGTTTATCACACAAAGATACCCAAGTGTTGCACATGTGTCTAGTTTATCACACTAAGATACCCAAGTGTTGCACATGTGTCTAGTTTATCACACAAAGATACCCAAGTGTTGCACATGTGTCTAATTTACCAACTTATCCTCATAATGGGGTTGGAGGTTTATTAACATCGACAATGTGGAAGTGACACAACTGCATTCACTGAGGACATCCTTATTGGATACATTTTTTTGTTAACCTGGGACCTTGGTCACTCCTGGGACCTTGGTTACTCCTAGGACCTTGATCACTCCTGGGACCTTGGTTACTCCTAGGACCTTGATCACTCCTGGGACCTTGGTCACTCCTGGGACTTTGGTCACTCCTGGGACCTTGATCACTCAGGGGACCTTGGTCACTCTTAGGATCTTGGTCACTCCTGGGACCTTGGTCACTCCTGGGCCCTTGGTTACTCCTAGGACCTTGATCACTCCTGGGACCTTGGTTACTCCTAGGACCTTGATCACTCCTGGGACCTTGGTCACTCCTGGGACTTTGGTCACTCCTGGGACCTTGATCACTCCTGGGACCTTGGTCACTCTTAGGACCTTGGTCACTCCTGGGACCTTGGTCACTCCTGGGACCTTGGTCACTCCTGGGACCTTAGTCACTACTGGAACCTTTGTCACTCCTGGGACCTTGATCACTACTTGGACCTTGGTCACTCCTGGGGCCTTAGTCACTCCTGGGACATTGGTCACTCCTGGGACCTTGATCACTCCTGGGACATTGGTCACTCCTAGGACCTTGGTCACTGCTTGGGCCTTAGTCACTCCTGGGGCCTTAGTCACTCCTGGGACCTTGGTCACTCCTGAGACCTTGGTCACTCCTGGGCCCTTAGTCACTCCTGAGACCTTGGTCACTCCTGGGGCCTTAGTCACTCCTGAGACCTTGGTCACTCCTGGGGCCTTAGTCACTCCTGGAGCCTTAGTCACTCTGGGCCTTGTCACTCCTGGACCTGGTCCCGGTTGAGTCACTCCTGGAGCCTTAGTCACTGACGTCTGGGTAGCACTGGATGTCACTCCTGGGAGCCATAGGTCACTACGCTGGGAAGCACATGGTCACTGGCTGGGAGCACTAGTCACGGAGCGGGAAGCACTGTTGTGTCACGTCGCTGGGAAGCTGAGTGTCACGTGACGCTGAAGCAACATGGTGTGTCACGTGACGGTGGGAAGCAGCATGGAGTGTCACGTGACGCTGGGAAGCAACATGGAGTGTCACGTGACGCTGGGAAGCAACATGGTGTGTCACGTGACGCTGGGAAGCAACATGGTGTGTCACGTGACGCTGGGAAGCAACATGGGTGTCACGTGACGCTGGGAAGCAACATGGTGTGTCACGTGACGCTGGGAAGCAACATGGAGTGTCACGTGACGCTGGGAAGCAACATGGAGTGTCACGTGACGCTGGGAAGCAACATGGTGTGTCACGTGACGCTGGGAAGCAACATGGAGTGTCACGTGACGCTGGGAAGCAACATGGTGTGTCACGTGACGGTGGGAAGCAGCATGGTGTGTCACGTGACGCTGGGAAGCAACATGGAGTGTCACGTGACGCTGGGAAGCAACATGGTGTGTCACGTGACGCTGGGAACAACATGGTATGTCACGTGACGCTGGGAAGCAACATGGTTGTCACGTGACGCTGGGAAGCAACATGGTGTGTCACGTGACGCTGGGAAGCAACATGGTGTGTCACGTGACGCTGGGAAGCAACATGGGTGTCACGTGACGCTGGGAAGCAACATGTTGTGTCACGTGACGCTGGGAAGCAACATGGAGTGTCACGTGACGCTGGGAAGCAACATGGTGTGTCACGTGACGCTGGGAAGCAACATGGTGTGTCACGTGACGCTGGGAAGCAACATGGAGTGTCACGTGACGCTGGGAAGCAACACGGTGTGTCACGTGACGCTGGGAAGCAACATGGAGTGTCACGTGACGCTGGGAAGCAACACGGTGTGTCACGTGACGCTGGGAAGCAACATGGTGTGTCACGTGACGCTGGGAAGCAACATGGTGTGTCACGTGACGCTGGGAAGCAACATGGTGTTCACTGACGCTGGGAAGCAACATGGTGTGTCACGTGACGCTGGGAAGCAACATGGTGTGTCACGTGACGCTGGGAAGCAACATGGTGTGTCACGTGACGCTGGGAAGCAACATGGTGTGTCACGTGACGCTGGGAAGCAACATGGTGTGTCACGTGACGCTGGGAAGCAACATGGTGTGTCACGTGACGCTGGGAAGCAACATGGAGTGTCACGTGACGCTGGGAAGCAGCATGGTGTGTCACGTGACGCTGGGAAGCAACATGGTGTGTCACGTGACGCTGGGAAGCAACATGGTGTGTCACGTGACGCTGGGAAGCAACATGGTGTGTCACGTGACGCTGGGAAGCAACATGGTGTGTCACGTGACGCTGGGAAGCAACATGGAGTGTCACGTGACGCTGGGAAGCAACATGGTGTGTCACGTGACGCTGGGAAGCAACATGGTGTGTCACGTGACGCTGGGAAGCAACATGGTGTGTCACGTGACGCTGGGAAGCAACATGGAGTGTCACGTGACGCTGGGAAGCAACATGGAGTGTCACGTGACGCTGGGAAGCACATGGGTGTCACGTGACGCTGGGAAGCAGCATGGTGTGTCACGTGACGCTGGGAAGCAACATGGTGTGTCACGTGACGCTGGGAAGCAACATGGTGTGTCACGTGACGCTGGGAAGCAACATGGTGTGTCACGTGACGCTGGGAAGCAACATGGAGTGTCACGTGACGCTGGGAAGCAACATGGTGTGTCACGTGACGCTGGGAAGCAACATGGAGTGTCACATGACGCTGGGAAGCAACATGGTGTGTCACGTGACGCTGTATAATACCTACAGGTTTAGCGCTCTTCTATGATAATAATTGGGAATGTTTATTGAGGAAATGTTTCGCCAGCCAAGTGTTACACAAGAGTCTCATTCTTCAGCGGTAGTATATGTTCTAGAGTTAACATTACGTATTTTCCAGTCCGTTGTTTCCTGGTGCTTGAAGTAACGCGTCACGATTGTCTGCGTTGTTCCAGTGGATGATATGGACTTGTGTCGTCGTGTGCACGGCGCTGTCGTTGAGGGTGTCCTCCACGTGGGAGACACGTGGATCTTGTGGCATCCCTCGTATGGTATTGCGCATATTCTTGTTTCACTGTTGATTGTGTTATAGGGATCTTTCTTCCCGATGGCGCCTTGTTGGAAGACCTGGCCATGGCAATTAAGCTTATTGTCGTCTTTAGAAAGAGCCTGCGTGGTGTTGTTGACCACTTCTCCTCCAAGTAGAATCATGAATCTGGCTTTCACTGTAGTGGCGTTGATGGTAAAGTTAAGTCTAGTCTTTGATCTCCGCTTGCAGTCTTGTAGAGAGTAGGGAGGAAAGAGTAAGCGTGTGAAGTCACGAATAATAAATTGGAATTCTGCTCCAAGAATTCGGTACTCGTGGCAGATTGCTCTTAAGAAAAATTCAATGATCACTCGTGTTTTTTGTCAGTGTCGTATGAGCAGAAATAAGGAATCTATAGACTCTGAAACAAACGGTGTCTGTTCAGAGATATGCATGAAAGGCAATCAAGAAATGGTAATATGCTGTCGAATGCCAGTTGAAGAAGATAGATTGAAGGCACTGAGTTTGCACTGTTTGAAAAGGCATGGAATTAGGAAATAAGGGTGAAAGCACACGAGTACAGACAGAACAACTTGATGTGATACATTCCAATCCTAGGATCTTGGTCTTGTATTCGACATTTACATGGCTATATGAATATCATCGACATACCTGAGGAATAAGAATGTTAGGAATGATATTACATGGAAATGAAGTCACATGACCTAGATACGTCGATGACATTCCGGTCATTTATCCCACAAGAATTAACATACAAGATCTTCAAAACATGAACAACGTCAAAACAATCAAATGCACTCTTGATGGTTTCGACCTTGTTCATTTTGTGAAGGTCTTGTATATATGAGCAGTATGTCATCGACGCACCTGAGTCACGTGACATAATTTCCATTCAAAATCATTCCTATCACTCAGAAATGTTGATGACATTATTTTCGTGCACCTTAGAGACTTAACATGCAACAGCAAGGTCTCAGGAACTTTTCTTCAATAAAAATTCCCATATGTTGCATAATTGTCTCAATCTTCAACTTGTCGGTTTTCATAACCATTAATATTAAGATGTCTGAAGTGTTTGCACTTCAGTTCTTTCATCCACATCCCACTTAATTCTACGTCTCAGAGTGCAAGTACAGTTCTTTCCGTCTGTCTTCCTAGACGGAAAGAACTGCACTTGCACTCTGAGACGTAGAATTAGGTGGGATGTGAATACCTTTATCATCCTTCTCGGTATGTTTTGAGACGCAGTTATGTAACATGGAGATCAGAAATGAGCTGAGTAATCTTAATGAGGCTTCACCAATGATATTTGAAGTTGAAGTATCGGTATACGCTTCAGAGTTCTGTTATTTATATTTCTTGTTATAAAGCTAAGACGTCTATTCGTTTTACTGGACTATTGATGCACTGTTGTCTTAGTTGTTGATTTCTATATAATTACAATATATCAAAGGAGTCTAATTCCGAAAACCTGATGAATGAGACTCTTGTGCAAATCCTGGTATTTTTTATTGGTGAGACGTTTCGCCCAACAGGGGTTAAGTCAAACCAATAAAGGGGAACCCAGACAGGTGTAAGTAATGTAGTGGTCACTCTTATAGTAGTAGTTGTTAATCTTACCGGAGGTTCTGCTGGTTAAGGAGGTTGTTTGCTCTAAGTATCTTGACTTTGTAATTATCATATAGCCTTTTAAACCGACACTTCTACAAAATTTACTACTACTACTACATCGCACGTCAGACCTGACCCTTACTTCTACGGCCAGCAATTTGCACCTCTAGCAAGCCCCGCTCATGCCTCTGTAATCACTGCCGCTACGACTGCATTACTTCAACTCCTCTGGATTCCCCTGTATAAACCTCCATTTTCTTGCCTGTGCTCAGTCTGCCATCAAACACAAGACCACCAGGGGTGGTGGTCAAACTTAGTCACTGTGGCGATTGGGCATCGGTCCAAGAGCTGGTGAAGATTCCAGCTACGGATCACTGACTCTAGGTATCTGCTACACCACACGATCACGAGAAAGACTTCCCTCACCCCCCCCCCCTCCAGCCAATGGGCATGGGCAGTATAGTAATCATCCCCGGCAACAGGGATAGAATCACCTGGCCTCCGGTCATAGGTGCCCCAGCATGTACAATTGTACACCATCGAACCTTTTCGGCAGCCAGTGACGGGACATCGTCTGATAAAGACCAGTGTTAGGACATAATTCCTGTTGAATATGCTATCATAATCTTGTCTGCACTTGAAAGATAAAGGCCCTGGTGGGTGATAGGTCTTTTATACAAAGATACCTAGGCATTGCATGTCCATCTTATTTTGGATTTATGATAAACTGAACTCCTAAGTCTTTTTTGTATTTGGTTTGGTTAAAATCAAATTATTTAGCTCACAAGTTCGCTAGCTATTTTCTTTTTCCCAGAATTAGAACTTTACTTTTGTTCACATTAAACTTCATCTATAAAATTTCGGTGTACAGCTTCAACGTATCCAAATAATCCTGTAGCTTCATTGTATCTTCCTCAGAAATTATTTGACAACCTATTTTTGTGTCATCGGCAAACCTACTTATGCCTCTGTTTATTCCCTCATCAACGTCATGATTGTGAACAACAAGGAACCCAACATTGATCCTGTGGAACATTATTTTTAACGGGCCGGTTGTACCGGAGAACCTACAACAACAACGGGTTCGGTTCACTTAATGTAAATTCACTTACCTAACAGTCAGCCATGCTTTTATCCAGGATATAGTTTTCTTTACTGCCTCCTGTGTGAGACTTGATCAAAGGCCTTACTAATGTATTTTTTAACCGTAGTCTAATGCCACAAATACCTTACTCAAAAAAGGCTAGTAAATTCGTTAGACAAGCTCGCCCATTTGTAAAATTGTTCTGAGATTCACTGACCAAAATACGTCTTTCATATTGGCTTTCAAATGTATCAGCAACTGTTGATTCCATTAAGTTTTCTACTACTGAAGTTAGGTTTACGGAATTGTAATTATAAACTAAGAACCAGTCATCTACGGTGTCCTGACGAACCTACCCTAACCCTTCTACTTTGTAAACACATATTATATTTGCCATTTTCTACATATCCAGCATTATATACAGTTTTTTTAATCACACTCTCTTGCCAGAGGCGCACCAATACTACAGTTCAAAAACTGCTCCAGGACTCAAGTCCGGCTAACCGGGTTTTCTGAATTCCTTCATAAATGTTACCTTGTTCACACTCCAACAGTTTTAGAGATTTATTGAAAAGACTAACTAATGATTTATTAGGTTCCACTTTACATTCCTTTAGGCTCCTTGAAAAAGCGTTCATCAGGAACCTTTGACTTGTTTCATATTTTATCTATTTACTTACGATTGTAATAGTAAATGAATCCCGAGAGTCTATGATAAAACAAAAATAGCAGTTTGGGAAACTTTAATAATGACAATGTTTTTCCGGTGCGCCAGGTTTTCTTAAGTCAGTAAAGATCACTGAAGATGAACACAGTATATACGAGGGAGAAGAGAGGTGCTAAATGGGGTGAAGAGGTGCAGCAGTAGAGAAGGAATCAGCTGTTCAGTGGACCTTGACTGTATGTGTTTGAAGTGAAAAGAGCAGACTTTAGACACTATTTAAAAAAAAAGACATTATGTTATATGGAGACTTATTTCTATCACAAGGTTTCGTCTGGGTTTAAACTTTATCAGTTATTAAAAAAAACAGATTCATTGACTTGTAAGAAAAAAGAGGTTAAGGTCGAGAGATTTCAACCGAAGAATAAAAGGTACAAGAGAAAGTTCGAGGTAAGAGTTGAGGTCATGGAGGCAAAGTTTGGAGAAAGGGATGAGTAACATTTTTAATATACGAAACGTGGACGATGCGAACGATGAATCCAGCCAGTACAGTGTATACATTCCTACATTTGATTGTGTCCTACTGAAAGAATTGCTGAGATTCTCCCCAGTTTATGACATGGGAGTGTATCCTGTGTATCCTGTGCATCCTGTGTATCCTGTGCACTTTCATTCTATAAGAGTATTTGTGAGTTACGTTATGTCACAATAATCGTACAAGACGGTTGAAATAATCAATACAACCAGCGCCGAAAAAATCATTGAAAGAAACGTCATTAACTTTACAGAGATCGTTCCTACCAATATCTCAGTTATTTAGCCATGACAGTCATCACATCCTCTACAGTTCGGGAACTCACCAGGCACAAAGGCGCCACCAACAACAGCGAGAAATAGAAAATTTATAAACTTCCTTGGGAGGGGCTGCGATAAAGTCTAAATTGGTGAAACTGCTAAAGATTTAGCAGCTCGTGTTAATGAATACAAGTCCAGTGGTGATAATTTAAACGTGTGCATTATGCATTATAATGCACTTAACCGCCTCATTAAGCGAACCGAGGCTGAATTAGTTATCCAAGAGGAATAAAATTTTAATAGAAGGTATTTGGATTCTGCTCTTACCATTACTTGCAACATAGTCGTCTAGAACAGAGTTTTCAATTATCCAAGCCTTAGTATTTAATCTGCATAAAATATACCATAAAATATATCAAATAACTGATTCCCTCTTCACTGCTGCACTTCTTCACCCAAATTATTATCTTTCCTCTCTTCTTCTATTGTGTTGATCCTCAGCCGTCACAACTGAGAGTTGTGTTGATCCTCAGCCGTCACAACTGAGAGTTGTGTTGATCCTCAGCCGTCACAACTGAGAGTTGTGTTGATCCTCAGCCGTCACAACTGAGAGTTGTGTTGATCCTCAGCCGTCACAACTGAGAGTTGTGTTGATCCTCAGCCGTCACAACTGAGAGTTGTGTTGATCCTCAGCCGTCACAACTGAGAGTTGTGTTGATCCTCAGCCGTCACAACTGAGAGTTGTGTTGATCCTCAGCCGTCACAACAGAGAGTTGGAAATCATGTTGTAAAGTCACAGAGTTTTCACTGTTGAAATTAATTAAACTTCACTTTTATTAATTAAACAATGTAACTTCTTATCCGAGGACCATGTCAAGAGTGACTCTCATCTTACCTTATTTACATTCATCCTGTCCTGTATAGTTGTTGATTGCTCGCAGATATATATATATATATATATATATATATATATATATATATATATATATATATATATATATATATATATATATATATATATATATATTCCTAGGTAGTAGGTTGGTAGACAGCAACCACCCAGGGAGGTACAACCGTCCTGCCAAGTGAGTGAAAAACGAAAGCCTGTAATTGTTTTACATGATGGTAGGATTGCTGGTGGGGTTTTTTCCTGTCTCATAAACATGCAAAATTTCAGGTATGTCTTGTTACTTCTACTTACACTTAAGTCACTCTTCACATTCATGTACAAACATATATATATACACCGCTCTGGGTTTTCTTCTATTTTCTTACTAGTTCTTGTTCTTATTTCCTCTTATCTTCATGGGGAAGAGGAACAGAATTCTTCCTCCGTAAGCCATGCGTGTCGTAAGAGTCGACTAAAATGCCGGGAGCAAGGGGCTAGTAACCCCTTCTCCTGTATACATTACTAAAGTTAAAAAGAGAATTTTTTTTTTCTCTCTTTGGGCCACCCCGTCTTGGTGGGAAACGGCTGGTTTGTTGAAAGAATATATATATATATATATATATATATATATATATATATATATATATATATATATATATATATATATATATATCGTGCCGAATAGGTAAAACTAGTCAATTAAGAAGAATTAATTTAAAATTAAGTCTTTTCTAAAATTTTCTCTTATACGTCTTTCCGTAGGAATATATTTTACCACTGTATGTAAGATTCGACAAGCATGTCCCTATTTTTCAGATTAAACCAGGTTATCGTTACTGCAAAATACTATGTTTCTTGCATACGCAATTAGTGTAAGTTCGTCGTTTTCATTTCTAGCATTCCTGTATTTGCATAGCAGGCGTTAAGGAAGTGAAGTGTTTCCTTTGTCTTTCTTTTGTAGACCACTATCTTACGAAGTACATTGTTTTCTGAGGATTTTTCTAAACTATCTTTAGTAGTGTTTGAATCTTGTATGGCATGTGCTGCAACCCTCTTTTTTTCCACACACACTCATACCTGTATCTTCCATGAACACACACACTCATACCTGTATCTTCCATGAACACACACACTCATACCTGTATCTTCCATGAACACACACACTCATACCTGTATCTTCCATGAACACACACACTCATACCTGTATCTTCCATGAACACACACACTCATACCTGTATCTTCCATGAACTTATAGTCTCGTACAGTTCAGCAACGGCCTCTCGGAACTGGGTGATTCGAAAGTGTTAGTCATGACAGAAGTAGTACCGCACAGGAACAAGAATTCAGGAAGCCTAGGGAGATATATAGACCAAGTGTTTACATTAAAATATGTGAACAGCGTTTAGATAATAGCAAGAAGCTGTTTCTTAAGTTTACAGATTTAAAAAGAATGTATAAGGTGGATTTAAGGTGAATAGAGGATCAATTAGGCAGGTGATGTAAATATATGAAATAGGTGGTAGGTTATTAAAAGTAGTAAAGAGATTGTATATAAAAAAAATAGTGAGAGACTTACAATACAGTATATATGAGAGACTGCAAATGCTTGCTCATGGAGTGTGTGACGTCATAATTGTTTTCGTATGTGGGGTTGTAAAAGATGTGAACACTTGAGTGTTGTGGAGAGCTGTGGGCTTAAATAATGAATCTGACGTAAATTGGGAAGTGTAATATTGCTGTTCGCTGATAACTCCGTGCTTTTGGGAGATTCTGCAGAGAAGAGACAAAAGTTTGTGGAGGAGTTTGGGTGTACATAAGACGGATGTTAAGGGTGATTATAGATGGCTGTTTCACTCTTAACTTAGTTTTGTGTGGAACTTTGGAGTAGCCCGACAAAGTATCGTTAGTGCCCTGAATGAAGTAAAATCCGAGGTACGTGTTGGTTGACAACCAGCTTCACTATAGAAAACTATCCTGGATATTCCTTATCTCCTACATCTTATTCCTCCTTCACTGCAGAAAATCGTCAGAGAGGGTTTAAGGGTCCCTGAGTATTTGGGTATTCCTAGTAATACCTAAGTAATTCTTGGTATTCATGAAGATTTTTCAGTAGCCTTATGGATAGCAGGTTGGTAAACAGCAACCACCCAGGGAGGTACTACCGTCCTACCAAATGCGTGTGAAACGGAAGCCTGTAATTGTTTTACACAATGGTAGGACTGCTGGTGTCTTTTTCTGTCTCATAAACACACAAGAAAACAGATACATCTTCCTACTTCTACTTACACTTAGGCACACTATATTTACATGTACACATATATGTATACACAAACACACAAGAAAACAGATACATCTTGCTACTTCTACTTACACTTAGGCACACTATATTTACATGTACACATATATGTATACACACACACCTGAATTTTCTTCTATTTTTCTAAATAGTTCTTGTTCTTTTTATTTAATTTCATCTTTATAAGGAAGAGGAAAATAATCTTTCCTCCGTCAGCCATGCGTGTCGTAAGAGGCGACTAAAATGCCGGGAGCAATGGGCTAGTAACCCATTCTCCTGTATAAATTACTAAAAAATAGGAAGAAAAACTTTCTAAAATAGGGATGTTTGAATATGCGAGGATGTAGTGCAGATAAGAAAGAGATAGTTGCTATTGTTATGAATGAAAATAAGTTAAATGTCCTAGCTCTAAGCGAAACAAAGCTGAAGAGGGTAGGTAAGTTTCAGTGGGGAGAAGTAAATGGGACAACATCTGAGAGTTACTAGGAAGGTAGCAATAATGTTGAACAGATTAGGGAGAGGAATTAAATATCAACAAACAGATTATTAGATAAATTAAAGCGATGCTAAAGGGATAGGATCACTGAGAATGAGAGGATGAGAAGTGAGGGACTACGTTAGCACTGAGAACTGACCATGAGAATACTTTTAGGGACTTGCTAAGTGGGGCCTGAGAGGTGTGGAGGAATTTGGTCCAGCAAAGGAAAAAGGACCTTTGACTGAACCTTGTACAGAAAGGGGTTTGGTATTAGGTAATACAAAATTTAAGGAAAAAAAAAAGGATAAATAAATGTACAAGATATGATATAGGGCATAATAAAAGTAGTTTGTTGGACTCTGTATTGGTATATAAAAGACTGATGTGTAGACTTCAGGATGTACATATTTATAGAGGGAGCCACAGATATATCAGATCATTTTTTAGTTGTAGCTACAGTGAGAGTAAAAGGTAGATGGGATACAAGGAAAATGGAATCAGCAAGTGAGAGAGAGGTGAAGGTTTATAAACTAAAGGAGGAGGCAGTTAGGGTAAGATATAAATAACTATTGGAAGAAAGTTGGGCTAGTGAGACTATAGGCAATGAGGTTGAAGATGTATGGGGTAGATTTAAGAAGGTTTAGAAGGTATTGTTACTGTTCAGCAGAAGTTTGTGGTTACAAGAAAGTAGGAGCAGGAGGGAAGTAGAGCGATTAGTGGAATGATGAGGTAAAGAGAGTAGTAAGAGAATAAGTTAATATGTGAGAGGTTTTTACAAAATAATACAAGGAGGGAAGAGTACATTGAGAGAAAAAGAGAGGTTAACAGAGTGGTGAAGGAATGTAAAAGGAGAACAAGTGAAAGAGTGGGTGAGATGCTGCCAACAAATTTTGATGAGAATAAGAAAAAGTTTTGGAGTGAGATTAATAAGTTGAGAAAGCCTAGAGAACGAATGGATTTGACAGTTAAAATTAGGATAAAATTAGGATAGGAGAATTATTAGATGGAGAGTTGGAGGTATCAGGAAGATGGAGGGAATATTTTGAGAAATTGTTAAATGTTGATGAAGCTAGGCAAGCTGTGATTTCCTGCATTGAGCAGGGGGTATAACATCTTGTAGGAGTGAGGAAGAGCCACTTCTGAGTGTGGAGGGAGGTGCATGAGGCAGTGGGTAGAATGAAAGGAGGTAAAGCAGCTGAGATTGATGGGCTAAAGACAAAAATGCTAAAAGCAGATGGTGATATAGTTTTTAAGTGGTTGGTGCTTTTATTTAGGGTAAGGTACCTAGGGACTGGAAAAGAGCATGCATAGTTCCTTTGTATAAAGGCAAAGGGGACAAACGAAAGTGTAAAAATTATAGGGAAATAAGCCTGTTGAGTATACTTGGTAAAGAGTATGGTAGAATTATTATTATTATTGAAAGAATTAAGAGTAAGACGGAGAGCAGGATCGCAGATGAACAAGGTTTTAGGAAGAGTAAGGGATGTGTAGACCAAGTGTTTACAGTGAAACATATAGGTGAACAGTATTTAGATATAGGTAAAGAGGTTTTTGTTGCATTTATGGATTTGGAAAAAGCGTATGATAGGGTGGATATGGGAGCAATTTGCAGATGTTGCAGGTGTATGGAATATGAGGAAGATTACTGAAAACGGTTCAGAGCTTTTACGAAAATAGTGAGGCTCAGGTTAGTGTGTGTAGGAAAGAGGCCTTAGGGATGCGTGATGTCACTATTGTTAATATATTTATAGATGTGGTTGGTTGTAAGAGAAGTGAATGCTCGGATGTTGGCAAGAGGTGTGGGATTAAAATATAAAGAATTTAACACAAAGTGGAAGTTGTCACAGTTGTTTTTTGCTGATGACAGTGTGAGATTCTGAAGAGAAGTTTCAGTTGTTGGTGGACGAATTCGGTAGGGTATGTAAAAGAAGGAAATTAAAAGTGAACATAGGAAAGAGTAAGGTGATGAGGATAAAAAAATATTATCTACTGAAAGAATGGATATCAGCTTGGAGGGAGGGAGTATGGAGGAAGTGAATGTATTCAGATATTTGGGAGTGGACTTGTCAGCAGATGGCTCTATGAAACACGAGGTGAATCATACAATTGATGAGGGGAAAAAGGTGAGTGGTGTATTGAGGAGTCTATGGAAACAAAGAACGTTATCCATGGAAGCAAAGAGGGGAATGTATGCGAGTATAGTGGTACCAACGCTCTTATATGGGTGTGGAGCATGGGTGGTGAATGTTACAACAAGAAGACTGGAGGCAGTGGAGATGTCGTGTCTGAGGGTAATGTGCGGTGTGAATATAATGCAGAGAATCCGTAAATTGGAGATTAGAAGGAGCTGCGGGGTTTCTAAAAGTATTATTCAGAGGGCTTAGGAGGGGTTGTTGGGGTAGTTCAGACATTTAGAGAGGATGGAACGAAATAGAATGACTGCGACAGGGTATAAATCTGTAGTGAAAGGGGGTTGGGGTCGGCCTAGGAATGGTTGGAGGGAGGGGTTAAAGGAGGTTTTGTGTGCGAGGGACTTGGACTTCCAGCAAGCATGCGTGAGAGTGTTAGGAGCGAGTGGAGACAATTGGTTTTTATGACATGACGTGCTGTTGGAGTGTGAGCAAACACGAAGAGATTCAGGGAATTGGGCAAGCCGGATCTGAGTCCTGGAGGTGGGAAGTACAATGTCTGCGCTTTAAGGAGGGGTGTTGATTTGTTGCATTTTTTTAACAGTAGTGTAGGCGCGCCTCTAGCAAGACAGTGATGGAGTGAATGATCAAAGTGTTTCTTCTTTTTCAGGTCACCCTACCTTGGTGGGAAACGGCCGATGTGTTAATAAAATCAATAACCTTGAATACTGCTTATTACGTCACTATAGAAAGTTTACAGTGTGGGTATATACTTAATATTCCTGAGTATTTACACCCTCACACCTGTCGACTCCTCTTTGCTGGTGAAAATGATCAGTGTGGATTGAGGTGCCATGAAACCTGTCTATTTAATTGACATTAGGAAATGTTTCCATATTATTTGTTAGAGTATAAATTCAGCACAGTTGGTAATATCAGCAGACTTCAGGAGAAAGCAGAGATGAGTCAGCTTGTGTGAGGTTGGAAAAACTCAGGAATATTCAGAAGTACTCGAGAATAACTACAAGTACTCAAGAACCCTCAAATAGTACGGAATTCGTAAACACACACAGTTAACTTTCTTTAGGAATATTAAGAAAAATTCAGGAATATCGAGAAATACTTTAGAATAGTTAGGAATAATTAGAAATACGCAAATATTAAGGAACCATTAAACACACTCGGATAATTTTCTGTAGGGAAGCAGAAATGACAAGGTACGAGATAAAGAATATCCAGGATAATAGTGAAGCAAGGATGACAAGGTAGGAGATAAGGAATATCCTGGAGTTTACCTGGAGAGAGTTCCGGGGGTCAACGCCCCCGCGGCCCGGTTTGTGACCAGGATAATTATCTGTAGTGCAGCAGATTGCTAAGCGACACGTACCTCAAGGGACTCTTAACAACATGCTGGAAACTAAGGGTACTTAATTAGGTGACAATGAGTAATAAACGTCTCTCTTCCCTACGTTACTCCAGAGTTCCACACATAACAAAGTTAACAGTGAAACAGCCATCTAATAAATATTATTTCATAACATCACTAGGCTAGTAATGTTAGGCACCAGATTAGTTGGTATATATCTGGCCAAGTGCTAGACATGCATTCCGACCTCTGAGGGAATCTTTTTTCCCCTATAGCTAATGAAGAAGCAAGTACGAAAGGCCTTGAGCTACTGTTTTTTTTTCCAGCGTTTAGTGGCCCATTTTGCCACTCTGAATACACACACACTTGTGTTGGTGCCATCCCCACCGCTTCAGCACCGCTAATGCTATATTACTCGGGAAGCGAGTGAATAAAATCACTCTCAGAGAACAATATCATGATGCTTTTATTTCCCCTCCGATACATTATCCGCTTGGACAAGTAAAAGAATTGGATCCTCTCCCGGTTATCAGTTTGTTTCTCGTGAGCTACGGAGGTGGAAGGAAGGAAAGGAGGACGGGAGGGAAGGAAGAGGAAGGAAGGCAGGGATAAAAAGAAGGAAGGCAATGAGGAACGAGAGAATGCAGTAAGAAAAGGTAGTGGGAAGGGAAAGAAGGAAGAAAGGCACTGTGGAAGGCAGGCAGCCAGTGATAAAGGACGGAAATAAGGGAGGAAGAGAAGGACAGTGAAGATGGAAAGGCAGTGAAGAAAGAATGAAGTCATTATAGAAGGGTGGGAGTAAGGAAGGAAGGATGGAAGTCTGGCAAGCAGTAAGGAAGGAATTCAGTGAAGAAGGAAGGCGGCGAAGAAGGCAGGAATGCAATAGAGGAAATAATGAAGCAAGGATTGAAGTCAATGAGGAATGCAGGCATGCAAAGAGTATTGCATCTATTGTGTCGCTATCTAATCTATTCCTTTTCTATCTCAGCCAAGCTAAGTATAAGGTTTCCGTGCTGTCATATGTGTCCACTGTGGCTCCTTTACCTCTGAACAAACACACACACACACACACACACACACACATGTGCCTAGGACAAAATGGTAACTAACACACACACACACACACACACACATCATCGCGGATGATGTGAAAATAATGAGGAGAATCACATCGGAAGAGGACCAGGCAGGACTGCAAACAGACCTGGACAAGCTCGACATCTGGTCTAGCAGTTGGCTTCTCGAATTCAATCCCTCCAAATGCAAAGTCATGAGGATCGGAGAAGGGCAAAGAAGACCGCTGACAGAGTACAAGCTAGGCGGACAAAGGCTACAAACCTCGGCAAAGGAGAAAGACCTTGGAGTGAGTATAACGCCTAGCACGTCTCCGGAGGCACACATCAACCAGATAACTGCGGCAGCATATGGGCGTCTGGCAAACCTTAGATTAGCGTTCCGTTACCTTAACAAGGAATCGTTCAAGACACTGTATACCGTGTACGTCAGGCCCATACTAGAATATGCAGCACCAGTCTGGAACCCACACCTGGTCAAGCACGTAAAGAAACTAGAGAAAGTGCAAAGGTTTGCGACAAGGTTAGTTCCACAACTCAGGGGTCTGTCTTATGAAGAAAGGTTGAGGGAAATAGGACTAACAACACTGGAGGAAAGAAGGGTCAGAGGAGACATGATAACGACATACAAAATACTGCGGGGAATTGACAAGGTAGATAGTGACAGGTTGTTTCAGAGAGGGAACACAGAAACAAGGGGACACAACTGGAAGCTGAAGACTCAGATGAGTCAAAGGGATGTCAGGAAACATTTCTTCAGCCACAGAGTAGTCAGGAAGTGGAATGGACTAGAGAAAGATATAGTGGAGGCAGGAACCATACATAGTTTTAAGACAAGGTATGATAAAGCTCATGGAGCAGGGAGAGCAGAGACCCAGTAGCAGACAGCGAAGAGGCGGGGCCAGGAGCTGAGTATCGACCCCTGCAACCACAATTAGGTGAGTACAATTAGGTGAGTACACACACACACACACACACTACTTTGTTTACTCTATCAATCCTCAGTATGTTGTGATCAAGTCTCCTCATTGTTCCATCCTTTTACTGGAGGAAGGGTAGAGGTAGCTGTCTGGTTATTGCACAACGGTGGTTCGAGTCTGTATTGTTTATCTTTCACACAGGTGTAACTGGTGTGTTGTTTAAGAAATGTTACTGGTAAAGAAACATGTGTACATTGATCACAACATTTATTAAGGAAATTTACGGATACATACTTGTTCATGTGTATTGACATGTAAGTGCGTACGTGTGTATGTATACGTGTCCGTCACCACTGCATAATACCACTGTCACTGTCAGTAATAAAACCATCACCATCGGTGTCACCACCATCACCATCAGTACCATCACCATCAGTATCACAACCATCACCATCAGTACCACCACCATCAGGACCACCACCATCACCATCAGTACCACCACCATCAGGACCACCACCATCACCATCGGTGCCACCACCATCACCATCAGTACCATCACCATCAGTATCACAACCATCACCATCAGTACCACCACCATCAGGACCACCACCATCACCATCAGTACCACCACCATCAGGACCACCACCATCACCATTGGTGCCACCACCATCACCATCAGTACCACCACCACCATCGGTACCACCATCAGTACCACCACCATCAGTACCACCACCATCAGGACCACCACCATCACCATCAGTACCACCACCATCAGGACCACCACCATCACCATCGGTGCCACCACCATCACCATCAGTACCACCACCACCATCGGTACCACCATCAGTACCACCACCACCATCGGTACCACCATCAGTACCACCACCACCATCGGTACCACCATTATGTGTCTATGTATGTATATATGAGAGTTTATAACCAATAACAATTCAAGTCTATCACTCGGTGATCCCTGAAATTGTGAAGCCGATCAAAAGAGGATCTTTATAGCAATCCCGTGGAAATCAATTTCAGGAATAGTCTATATAAAATTGAACATGTCAATTGTTCTACGAAGTTTTACCTAGTAATACATGATCTGGATTTAAAATTTGAAGGTGATCGAATAAAGCGTTCTGAAGTTATAAATGAAAACCTTAGATGGTGTGAGGAAACTGTAGCTAATGGATGACCGGCTCTGGAATAACGCCGTGCAGTATTTAAGGGTTCACTCAGCTCAGGAAGTTTAAAAAACATGATAAAAACACGTTTTCATTTTTTTTTTGCCGCAGTAATGCAGCTTTATTACTGTAGTTTTAAAATTTTATTTTATTCTGTAAGAGATTATTTTTTTTTTAAGATAGTCCAGTTTGATAAAAATCCCAACGATTCTAAGTTTCAAAAAAGAAAAGATTTCGTTGAAAATTGGCCCACACAAAAACGAAACTGAATGGGTATTATCCTGGCCATTAATCATTGAAGTCATTCAGAAAAGGAAGATGCATATATTTTTATTGTGATAATTTAGCGGGAATCAAAGTTTCACACAATCTTACACACAAAAGCTCAACAGCCCCGCACCTCAGCCTCAGTCACTCAGCCCCGCACCTCAGCCTCACTCACTCAGCGCCGCACCTCAGCCTCACTCACTCAGCCCCGCACCTCAGCCTCACTCACTCAGCGCCGCACCTCAGCCTCACTCACTCAGCGCCGCACCTCAGCCTCACTCACTCAGCGCCGCACCTCAGCCTCACTCACTCAGCGCCGCACCTCAGCCTCACTCACTCAGCGCCGCACCTCAGCCTCACTCACTCAGCCCCGCACCTCAGCCTCACTCACTCAGCCCCGCACCTCAGCCTCACTCACTCAGCCCCGCACCTCAGATTACTAGCAACATTTTTTTTTTTTTTGGACCGTATAAAGATACTCCACTGAAGGTTTCGGTAATTATCCGAACTATTCCAGGATGCTGGGAATGAGTTCAGTAGCTTTGATCATAGGGCGCCTGCACCTGCCACTTGGTCCTCGTTACCGTACACGAGTGTTTAAAATTTAAAACTGATCGGAAGGGAAGTTCTCGAGGTATCAGCGAAAAAAAATAGTCAGCAACTTAAGGGGCACGTAATTTTCCCCCCTCTTCTAATAACATGTTTATTTTTCCACTATATTCTACCTTGTCCATCATTACTATCGCATTTGCTTTGTCTGTTTCTTAAGGTGAAGTCCAGGATATTTCTTTAATTCATGGCATAACTTAACAAATATTTAACGACAATTGTCGTTGCAGAGGTCTGAGCGAGAGATACCTAAATATTTTTACTTGCACACTTGTAAAGAATTTGAAATATAAGTGAGAAAAACTGGAATGATAAAAATTCGCTCTTTTGCAGTGTTTTAAAGTTTTACGAGAAGAATGCGCACTTAAACTATATTTTTTTTAATTTTTTGTTGTACAAAAATAAAATGTTCAAAAGCGCATTAAGGATAAACAGTTCTTTTTCCCCTCCAGGGGTTTCGTTTAGAACTTGACACCGCCGCATCCGAATAACTTCAAATTTTGAACGTTGGTGAACCATAACCAGGGGAAGGTTCTTGGAACTACTCTGATGGCCAGCTGCCCTTTTATTAATTATATCAAGTCACTCCTGGCTCAGATATCCTTGCCTTAACTTGAGAAAGTCTTTTCCTATCTACTCTAAGGTTTCAATATTGGTGTATCCTTCTTAGAAGGTTCAGATTCAACACTAGTATGCCCTACTTAGGAGGTTCAGATTCAAAACTGTATATCCTACTTAGATGGTTCAGATTCAAAGCTGGTATATCCTACTTAGAAGGTTCAGATTCAACACTGGTGTATCCTACTTAGAAGGTTCAGATTCAACACTGGTATATCCTACTTAGATGGTTCAGATTCAAAGCTGGTATATCCTACTTAGGAGGTTCAGATTCAACACTGGTGTATCCTACTTAGAAGGTTCAGATTCAACACTGGTATATCCTACTTAGATGGTTCAGATTCAAAGCTGGTATATCCTACTTAGAAGGTTCAGATTCAACACTGGTATATCCTACTTAGATGGTTCAGATTCAAAGCTGGTATATCCTACTTAGAAGGTTCAGATTCAACACTGGTGTATCCTACTTAGAAGGTTCAGATTCAACACTGGTATATCCTACTTAGATGGTTCAGATTCAACGCTGGTATATCCTACTTAGAAGGTCCAGATTCAACACTGGTGTATCCTACTTAGAAGGTTCAGATTTAACACTGGTATATCCTACTTAGAAGGTTCAGATTCAACACTGGTGTATTCTACTTAGAAGGTTCAGGTTAGGTTAGGTAAGGTTCGTCAGGAAACAGGACAAGTTTAGAAGGTTCAGATTCAACACTGGTGTATTCTACTTTGAAGGAAGTTCAAAGTGTTATCGTAATGTAGGTGTCAATTTGCCAATTGTTTTCCCTTGTAAAATAACTTAAATCTTTAAAGGCTGAAACATCTCCAGAATATGATGACATCTTGTGTTGGTAAGCTGGCTGGGTATTTGCACAGTGACTAAAATAGTTATTAACTTGGAATTGTTGGATCCTCGGAGATAAATGGAGTCTGCATCTTCCTGTCAACTTCAAACTTTTATCATTGATGTGTTTTTCTTAGAACAAATTTTCCATAAGTCTGAAATTTCTATTTTAATTAGAAAAATCATCTTCCATGCAATAACTATAT
This sequence comes from Cherax destructor, assembly GCA_009830355.1. Lineage (NCBI taxonomy): Eukaryota > Metazoa > Arthropoda > Malacostraca > Decapoda > Parastacidae > Cherax > Cherax destructor. The sequence continues at coordinate 10,786 of WNWK01007212.1, read as the reverse complement.
AATGCTTCTTCTGATCTGCTTGAAACCTTTTTACACTGATTTATTTTACTTAACATAAAAAGTTTAAATTGATTTTGGGAGTGCAGACAACAAATGGGTCATTCTACTGAAGAAATTGGGAAAATTTAAATACTAATTTTCACGCGATAATTTGTAAATGTCTAATCCAATCGGCATCAAACCTTCAGCCCCATAACTTGAGAATGGAACGTCGGAGTGACTTCAAACTTAGTACTAGAGTATCTTGTGATACTGATTTCTTTGTGACAAGTTAACGTTTAAAAACTTGCGTATCTTACTTAATAGACGATTTAAATAGGTTTAGGGTTGTGTAAGTGCAAATGTGGCACTTTAATTGAAAATAGAATGCTAGTTTCCATGTGATAGCTTGTAAATGTCTCCTCTGATCGGCTTCAAACCTTAAATGTTGATATCTAACTTCATTAGAAAAGGTGCTGCATTCCGTGCTATTTCATTTGCGCGCATTGTGTGGCTTACTGTGTGGTTCACCTGTGTGGTTCACCAGTCTAGTCAGCCTGTGTGGTTCACCAGTCTAGTCAGCCTCTGTGGTTCACCTGTGTGGTTCACCAGTCTACTCAGCCTGTGTGGTTCACCTGTATGGTCCGCCTGTGTGGTTCACCTGTGTGGTTCACCAGTCTAGTCAGCCTGTGTGGTTCACCTGTGTGGTTCACCAGTCTAGTCAGCCTGTGTGGTTCACCTGTGTGGTTCACCAGTCTAGTCAGCCTGTGTGGTTCACCAGTCTAGTCAGCCTGTGTGGTTCACCTGTGTGGTTCACCAGTCTAGTCAGCGTGTGTGGTTCACCAGTCTAATCAGCCTGTGTGGTTCACCAGTCTAGTCAGCCTGTGTGGTTCACCAGTCTAGTCAGCCTGTGTGGTTCACCTGTGTGGTTCACCAGTCTAGTCAGCCTGTGTGATTCACCAGTCTAGTCAGCCTGTGTGGTTCACCAGTCTAGTCAGCCTGTGTGGTTCACCTGTATGGTTCACCAGTCTAGTCAGCCTGTGTGGTTCACCTGTGTGGTTCACCAGTCTAGTCAGCCTGTGTGGTTCACCAGTCTAGTCAGCCTGTGTGGTTCACCTGTGTGGTTCACCAGTCTAGTCAGCCTGTGTGGTTCACCAGTCTAGTCAGCCTGTGTGGTTCACCTGTGTGGTTCACCAGTCTAGTCAGCCTGTGTGGTTCACCAGTCTAGTCAGCCTGTGTGGTTCACCAGTCTAGTCAGCCTGTGTGGTTCACCTTTGTGGTTCACCAGTGTAGTCAGCCTGTGTGGTTCACCAGTCTAGTCAGCCTGTGTGGTTCACCTGTGTGGTTCACCAGTCTAGTCAGCCTGTGTGGTTCACCAGTCTAGTCAGCCTGTGTGGTTCACCTGTGTGGTTTACCAGTCTAGTCAGCCTGTGTGGTTCACCAGTCTAGTCAGCCTGTGTGGTTCACCAGTCTAGTCAGCCTGTGTGGTTCACCTTTGTGGTTCACCAGTCTAGTCAGCCTGTGTGGTTCACCAGTCTAGTCAGCCTGTGTGGTTCACCTGTGTGGTTCACCAGTCTAGTCAGCCTGTGTGGTTCACCTGTGTGGTTCACCAGTCTAGTCAGCCTGTGTGGTTCACCAGTCTAGTCAGCCTGTGTGGTTCACCTGTGTGGTTCACCAGTCTAGTCAGCGTGTGTGGTTCACCAGTCTAGTCAGCCTGTGTGGTTCACCTGTGTGGTTCACCAGTCTAGTCAGCCTGTGTGGTTCACCTGTATGGTCCACGTGTATGGTTTACCTGTATGGTTTACCTGCGTGGGCTACCAATGAAGCTCGCCTGTGTGGTCCACAAGTGCGGTCCACCGATATGGTTCACCCGTGTAGTTCAGACATGTAGGGTATACTCAGACACTGCCACTACTCTATCTCTATTCTTCCTACACTTAAACTCGCCATCTGGTGGGATAAATGGTTTGAAAACCGGCAAGTTGAAGATTGAGACACTTATGCAACATATGGGAATCTTGATTAAGGAAACGTTTCGCCACACAGTGGCTTCATCAGTCCAATACAAAGCAGAGGGGTAAGGAGGGGAGGAGTTTGAGGTAATCAGTCCCTCAGCCTGGAATCGAAGAGTTCAATCCATTACTCTTGTAGAAAGCACAGCATATGGCTGGAGAAGTGGCTTATGTACTGTAGTCAGGTGTTGGAAGCAGGAGGAGGCGGGGTCACAGTGGTACCAGCCACTGGTGTAAGCCACTGTGTGGCGAAACGTTCCCTTTATAAAGATTCCCATATGTTGCATAAGTGTCTCAATCTTCGCCTTCTTGTGCTATCTTCTACAAGGTGTCATTAATTTTATTTTGCTTAATCTTATGCAATTTTGCCATCATCCATTCCATGACGTGTTGAGTGTAGTACTGACCACTTGCAGTCTTGAGTGGTTCCACAGTGCCACACCAGTGCCACAACGCGAGTCAGTAGATGGCTTCCTTGGCGCGTCGCCGAAGTAGGAAATTGCGTTGTTTCCCGAACTGGTTTGCATGACCGGTTTTCAGTGGCTGCTTCACCTTTCATCCTTCCTTGCTTCACCATTCATCCTTCCTTGCTTCACCATTCATCCTTCCTTGCTTCACCATTCATCCTTCCTTGCTTCACCATTCATCCTTCCTTGCTTCACCATTCATCCTTCCTTGCTTCACCATTCATCCTTCCTTGCTTCACCATTCATCCTTCCTTGCTTCACCATTCATCCTTCCTTGCTTCACCTCATTTCATCTCGACTTATCATCCTTCTTCACCTCATCGTCCATCCTTCTCATCTCACCATCAACCCTCATCTCACCTCACATTACGTTCCATTTCCCCCACCTCACTTCACCTCACTTCTTCCCTCGCCTCACCTTCCCTCCCTCTCCTCGCTGGAGCTCCTTACCGAGGTAACATGGTTTGAGCGGCTTTTCCTGACTAAAAACCCAACTCCTTCCTTTATTCCGCTTACACAAGGTTTTTTCCCCCAGTCATTAAATATTGCTCCAGGGATTTTGGAGGGCGCCATTGATTACTGTTGCAATGCTACTATGGTCCACAACACCTGAAGGGGACGGAACCACCTGGAGGCTCATTGGAAGGTGCATCAGGTGGCTCTCTTGCAGAAGTGGTGGCTGAAGGTGTGCAACTGAAGGCATCTTCTCTGGTTCGCTCTCACTAATTTTAAATAAACCAAATGTTGCCGGCACTTCTGGCACGTCCAGTATAAATAGGTGGTTTTGCTAAGCCTCGCTCTGTTTATTTTTGATGAGCCGTCCTGCGACTGTGCTCTGGGTGGTTATTATTATAATAATAATAATAATAATAATAATAAGTGAAAAACCCTCAAGGGTTGCTCTGGGTTTATGAATACAGTGTGTATTGCTTATAATTATTCCAATAAGGATACACTGGTTAAGTACAAAAAAGGATAAAAAAAAATTATTGAAAGAATTTAAATACTAAATTAGAGGTCAAATTCTTCTGAAATATAATTAGTAAAAGATATTGTAAACCTACTTAAAAAATTCTAGGTTAAATAAATTTATATATATAGTATAATAAACAGGGTGGACGAGAGACTCTAACTGTGGTCCTTAAATTGACAGTCCGATGCCCTACCGTCTAGGCTAACCCAGGCCTTTATATATATCAGGAAGTATTTCCTCTGTCTCAGGATGGTCAGGAGGTGATGAAACCTCAACGAAGAATTCAAGGAGGCAGGCTCTACACATAGTTTTAAGAATAGGTATGATGGGGAGAGAGTGAATCTGGTAAACGGCAAGTTGAAAGGTCGGGTCTGGAACTAAGACTTTACCCCTGCAACCATAGATACGTGAGTAAATGTACGCAAGCACGCACGCACACATGCACACACACGTATATATATATATATATATATATATATATATATATATATATATATATATATATATATATATATATATGTCGTGCCGATTAGGTAAAACTGGTGAATTAGCAAGAACTCATCTAAAATTAAGTCCTTTCTAAAATTTTCTCTTATACGTTTAAAGATATATTTTTTCATTTATGTTAATGTAAAAATTTATAATTTTGTACCAAGAGAAACTTTGAAAACCTACCTAACCTTATTACAACAAGCGCAATTTAATTTAGCCTAACACAACTAAATATATTTTAGATACGTTAACATTAATTTAATAATAAACAAACACAATTAAATATATTTTTTCGTTATGTTCAGAATGATTTTGGCGAAATTATTGAATATACAAATTTTCACTTGTCTTATATGGCAAGGTGAGCGTTGCTATTTAAGCCAAAATCGCAAGTTTTACCTAATCGGCACGACATATATATATATATATATATATATATATATATATATATATATATATATATATATATATATATATATATATATATATATATATATATATATATATATATTATTGTAACCACGTGAAAGTTGTATTTAATCAATAACAATAACGACACTGCGACTAGCCGAGGATTCGAACCCATGTTGTTTGAGCCCGCATCATGGTGAGCGAAAATTTCATGATGCTCTAACCCATGCGACCATCCAATCCTACAAGAATTACACTGGGATGGCCCAGTAGTGGAGAATATAGCCTTAACAGTGTTTCAGAGTGTGTCGGGGTGTCGGGGAAAGATAGAGCCCTCCTCTTTGTAATGAGAGCTCCTCATTTAGGAGACTTTTGTTGACTGTTCCTAACTCTTCCCTTGGCACACGCCTCGATCCACAGACCATCCTCATTGGTGTTGCCCTTCGACTTGCCGCTCCTATTCTCACTGAACACAGGTGTATATGCGGCATTGAATCGGCAGACCGAATCGGGTACCATGGTCTTGGGTGCCGTAGATCCGAGGGAAAAGACTGCAAGGCATGAAAAGGTTAATAGCATCAAGAAGAGCCTTGCAACACCCTCACGCCCAGCAATAAGGGAGCCACCCCAGCTATGCAGATCGGATGGTAACAAAAAGCGTCCAGATGGTATCATCCCTGAAGACTGTACAGACGGCAAGCAGGTGGTGTGGACTATACACGTGCATCTACATTGGTTTATACATATCTCCAATACACCAGGGAGGAAGGAGGGCCAGCTGCCAGCTTCAGGGAGTCCCAAAAGTCTAGGAAATACGGTGACCTTGCCCATCATTATATGTTCGTTCCCTTAGGTTCAGAGACCCTTGGCCCCATGAGGAAGAGTGTATCTAAGTTCCTTAAGGAGATAGGCAAAAGACTCATCATGGTAACTAGGAATCCAAAGGCGGCTAGTTTTCTCTTATAGAGACTCAGCGCCGCGGTTCAGAGGGGTAATGCCTGCTGTATGCTGGGTACGTGCCCCAGCTCTGAGGAGCTGGATGAAATTTTTGCATTGTAATCTTTGATAAACATGTAGCAATATGCACTTGAAATGTATCCCTCAAACCTCATGTACTATATATGCCATCTTTGTACCAGCAATGTATCTTTTAAATATTGTGTTCTATATTATGTAATAAAATATACCTATTAGTTAAAAAATTAAAAGATGGGGTGGTAGGGCAAGTGGAATATTCAAATGACTTCAGGAAGAAATCCAAATATTCTTCTTCGAAGCCTTTTTATCCGCTTCTCCGAGGCTATGGGTCCCACAATTTGCACTAGAGGTGGACCCATATATATATATATATATATATATATATATATATATATATATATATATATATATATATATATATATATATATATATATATATATATATATATATATATATATATATATATATATCAATAACAACACTGCACTAGCCAGAGGTCGATCCCATGCTGCTTTGGCCCGCCTCATGATGAGCGAAAACACATGACGCTTTAGACCACTTAACCACACAGTCCTTAAGAGTAGCGCATCCAGTAGGACTGAATGTTCTACTCGCTACCCAAGGATATACGGTGGTGTGGACGCCTCTAAGCTAATTTCATTCTACTCCCTGTTTGGTGTACTAGCTCAACAAGCAGTATATTATATTTTGTAACACGAACGAGTGGTATTGATCAATACAACACTGCATTAGCCAGGGATCGAACCCAGGGGCTAAAGCAGCATGGGTTCGACCCTGGCTAGTGCAGTGTTGTTATTGATCAATACCACTCGTTCGTGGTTACATAATAATAAATAATATATATATATATATATATATATATATATATATATATATATATATATATATATATATTATTTATTTTAGGTACGTCTTGCTACTTATACTTACACTTAGGTCACACTACACATGCATGTACACGCACATATATATATATATATATATATATATATATATATATATATATATATATATATATATATACACCCCTCTGAGTTTTCTTCTATTTTCTTACTAGTTCTTGATCTTATTTCATCTTATCTCCATGGGGAAGTGGAACAGAGTTCTTCCTCCATAAGCTATGTGTGTCGTAAGAGTCGAATAAAATGCCGGGAGCAAGGGGCTAGTAACCCCTTCTCCTGTATACATTACTGAAGTTAAAAAGAGAAACTTTACGGCCGGTCTGTTAAAAGAAAAAGTAATATATATGTAATATGGAAGTTTTAAAGAAGTATTTGCATTTGCATATGGAAATTATTAATACACAAGGAGAGTTAAGTCCACCAATAGGATGTAGAACTCATTCAAACTACGATGGACGAAGTGAAGAAACTACTACAGTAAAAGAAATACAAAGAAAAACACTGGAACCCGAGAAAATGTCAGCATGGATTTTGAATGAAGTTGTAGAGATATTGAGCGAACCTTTATGAAAACTCCATAATGGGCAGTTGTCAGACATCCGCAAAACAGCACATGTTCTCCCACATATAAACACAGTACCCACTGACCTGTATATCATCAAAAGTTTAGGACAGGATTATAAGGAAAAGGTTGGTGGAACTCTTAGAAGGGAGAGTATTCTTTAAAGAAGAAAAGCACAGATTCAGGTAAGGTAAATTATGCCCGACAAACGACTTGAATTTAAGATGATGCTAGGCAAGTCCAGTTCACATGCACCCACACTCACTAATGTATCCACCCCACCTATATTTAGAGCTTCCCAAAATTCTTGCTTCACTGAGTCTACTTGGGAGTTTGTTCCACTCATATGCAGCTCTGTTACCGAACCAGTACATCCCTATGTCCTCGCTGAGTTGAAATTTCTCCGTCTTGAATCCATTCCCTGGAGTCCTGTTTTGGTTAGATATTTTCAGCACGAACTTTACATCCCGTTACCCGTTTATTCCTTTTTTTCCATTTGTACACTTCAGTACTATCCCCACTAATTCTACGCCTTTCCAAAGAGTGCAAGTTCATTGCATTCAGCATATTTTTATAAGAAATTTCACTAATATATTGAATCAACATCGTCATCCTTCACTGTATATTTTCGAACGCATCCTGTAATTTGGAGGCCAAAATTGAGGAACGTAATCTAAACGAGGTCTAACCAAAGTTTATAAAATTGAAGTATAACCTGTAACCTTAGCTCTTCTTTTATTTATACTTCTTAATCTTGATATAAATAATTCTATTAGGTTTATTGCGAGAACTTAAGCACTGTTGTCTTTTTTATAAATTTCTGCTAACACGATCTCCTAGATCTTTTCCGCATTCTACGACATATTTACGGAGATAAAGCAATAGCAACATAGTTGGCTGGAATGAATCCTTTTGATTTCAGATAAACATCTCATATAGTGCCTCACCAGAGGTTAATCCAGAAGCTGGATAAGCAAGCAAGAGTCGAGAGGAAAAGTATTCAAGTGGATGAAGCAGTACACAACAAACAGGCCACATACAGTAACATTTAGGAAGTCTGAATAAGCGTGGGTAGAAAGTGGGATACTGCAAGGTTCTGTACTAGGACCCTTACTGTTTCTTACATATGTAAGCGATCTAACTGACGGGAATGAATGAGAACATAAGAAATAAGGAACACTGCAGCAGGCCTACTGGCCCATGCGAGTCAGGTCCAATTTCCCCAAAGGCTTAAGCCAATCGCTTAAGGTAGTCAGGTCAGGTCCCATTCACTAAGGAAGGAGCAACTGAACTAGTAGCACAAGCTGGTCAGGTCCAACTCACACCCACCCACACCCACTCATGTGTTTATCTAACCTATTTTTGAAACTACACAACGTCTTAGCATCTATGACGGTACTCGGAAGTTTGTTCCACTCATCCACAACTCTATTACCAAACCAGTGCTTTCCTATATCCTTCCTGAATCTGAATTTTTCCAACTTAAATCCATTGCTGCGAGTCCTGTCTTGGCTAGATATTTTTAGCACGCTATTTACATCCCCTTTATTAATTCCTGTTTTCAATTTATACACCTCATTCATATCCCCCCTAATTCTACGCCTTTCTAGAGAGTGCAGATTCAGGGCCCTCAGTCTATCCTCATAGGGAAGATTTCTGATACATGAGATTAACTTTGTCATCCTCCTTTGTATATTTTCTAATGCATTTACATCCATTCTGTAATACGGTGACCAGAACTGTGCAGCATAATCTAAATGAGGCCTAACCAAAGATATATGAAGTTGAAGAACAACCTGAGGACTTCTATTATTTATACTTCTTGATATGAAGCCAATGATTCTGTTAGCTTTATTGCGAACACTTATGCACTGTTGTCTTGGTTTAAGATTACTGCTAACCAGAACTCCTAAATCCTTTTCGCAATCAATAATATTAAGATCTATATTATTGAGTTTATATGTGGCATGGTTATTGTCCTGTCCAACATTTAGAACTTTGCATTTGTCTATATTAATTAAACTGCATCTGCCACTTCTCAGACCACTGCATAAGTCTATTCAAATCATACTGGAGTGCTCTAATGTCCTCATTAGAATGAATTGGACGGCCTATTTTGGTGTCATCAGTAACTTTGCTTATATCGCTATTTATTCCCTCATCTATGTCGTTTATGTAAATTGTGAACAACAAGGGGCCCAACACTGACCCCTGTGGAACACCGCTTGTGACGTGCCTCCATTATGATTTCTCCCCATTTATGCAAACTCTCTGCTGCCTATTTGTCAACCATGCCTCACCCTGGAAATTTTTTTTCATACTCCTTGTGCCTTAAATTTCCTCAATAGTCTCTGATGTGGATTATTATTATTATTATAATCAAATAGAAGCGCTAAACCACAGGGGTTATACAGCGCTGCAGGTTATTGTAGGATGCAGGGAGAGTGAGGTGTAAGAGGGAGATGGACGATTAGTAGGGTATGGAGTGCTAGATGACGGTGGGTAGTGCAGGGGAGGAGGGTAGCAAGAGATCGAGGTAGAAGGGACTGAGGGAGGTGCTAGAGGTATAATCTTCAGAGTTTGTGTAGTAAGTCAGTTTCTGTCAAAAAGTCAACAAGAGAGTCAGGATTAAAGGAGGGTCCATCTGCAAGAAGGAAGGTAAAGAAAGGGCCGCAGAGCGAAAACGTCGTTGAAGGTAAATTCTGCGTGCTCGTTGATAGAGTGGGCAGTCCAACAGGATATGTCGAACAGACACTGGAACCTGACAATGCTCACAGAGAGGGGCAGGGAGCCTCTCCATGAGATACCCGTGAGTAAGACGAGTGTGGCCGATGCGAAGACGGAGAGAGTAGTCTCCCAACCTCGACATTGGTGACAAGAAGAAGGCCAGAAACCTATAACCGGTTTAATAGAATGAAGTTTGTTATTCAGCAGGTCAGACCAGCGTTGTTGCCAACGGGTGCGAAGGTGGGTAGCAATGACCGCAAAATAGTCCGTGAAAGGAACACCTCTATATGAAACTGGAAGGTCATGTACTGCTGACCGCGCAGCAGTGTCTGCCTGTTCATTGCCCTGTACGTCAACATGACCAGGGACCCAACAAAAAACAATATCTTTATGCTTGCTAAAGATACGGCGTAACCAAAGGTGGATACGAAGAACTAGGGGTGAGGTGTATCAATTTTACGGATAGCCTGTAAAGCACTAAGGGAGTCTGAAACGACCACAAATGGTGACTCAGGCATAGATGCAATACGGATAAGTGCCACAAGAATGGCATACAATTCAGCCGTAAATATGCTAGCCGAGGGTAATAGATGCCCTCGTACAACGCTGTCCGGAAACACTGCTGCGAATCCGACGCTGTCAGATGACTTTGAATCATCGGTGTATACTGCGATGGCATGGGAATGAGAACGGAAGTGGTCTAGAAAGAAAGAGCGAGAAGCCGCCGTAGGTAGTTGGGCTTTCGCGCAAGGTAGAGGAATAGAACAGACACGGACAGCAGGAACTTCCCAAGGGGGTAGGGGAAAGGGAGATGTCACATGAACATATAGAGGTGGGAGCTGAAGGAAGACACGAGTGAATGTAGACGAAGAGAAAAGGGACGAAGTAAGCAGGGGCGACGAACAAATAAAGAGCGCCTACTAACATCTGTAACAATCCTATACATGGAAGGATTGCGGAGGTCATGAGAGCGAACATAATAGCGAATGCAATGTGCATCTCGACGATCGGACAAGGATGGAATGTTCGCTTCTACATAGAGGCTCTCAACCGGGAAAGAACGAAAAGCACCAAGGCATAAGCGTAATCCCTGGTGATGGATGGGATTAAGGCTGGAAAGAGTGGCAGGAGAAGCTGCCGAATATATCTGGTCACCATAATCGAGTTTCGATAAAATTAGGGCCGAATGTAGGCGAAGGAGAGTTCTACGATCAGCCCCCCATGAAAGATGTGCGAGGGTTTTCAGGAGGTTCAGCCGGCT